>JTDE01001753.1:51431-66081 GCA_014338405.1 Paragonimus skrjabini miyazakii | reverse complement strand
GTGCAAATGAGTGGTTTTGTTTCAGGTTTTGTTTCAATGCTTAACCCCTGTATTGCTTGGTCGAATAAACAACCCTTGCACCATCCGCGTTCTCGGATCACAACAGGAAATACTCGGTTGGTTGGCTTCCGACTTGTTTCTGCTGGGATCGCATGCAAAGAGTCAGGGGCAAATATACTTGAAGACGAAGTTTTAGTGTCTTATCTATTTTCAACGTCTTCTTTAGTTCTACTGTCTGGGTCTTGGCTTTGTGTTCAATCCACTGTGCGGTGAGAAACGTCGTTCGACACTTTTGGAATGAACAGTTGTCTTCTCGGATCTCTAACTCGGAAGATGAGCACCTTTCTAAAAGAGCTGGCGGTGATCAGTAACATACGACTCTATCTTCTGTATTATTTCTAATGTGTCTTGAAAATATTCCAATTTAGCCCACAGGCTTTCTATAGAGTGATGTGAACTGTAACGGTAACAACCACTCATATGCCAACGATATGTGGAGGTCTTGATATTTTGATATGTTTTTCGTAATACCGCCCAATTAAACAGTTGCTAGTTTCGCAAAAAGGAAGAACAATTCTTAAATTGAACGAACTCGATTTTATTGGATTTCCTTAGATTGCTTCGTAGACAGCGGCATGAAGACAAGGAAATCTTGGTAATTCACAAGTCTCGACCATTCTGTTGGTCGATCTGCCTGCGCTTGTCATTGGCTCGCTTTAGACAGACACGCATTTAAACTACTTGTTTTACTCAGCTACCCATTGCTAGTTGACTACTTGTTACATGCATAGTTCTCGGATTAGTTGACTCTGGTTGGTTTTGGCATTTCACGAAGCATTTGTTATTCCAGCATAGAGAAGCCCTTTACGCACTCAAAACATGCTAAATTACTGTTCGACTTCATGATGAACTTGTCAATTTTTAGGACACATTTGTATATCACACAACATCTATCTGTAAAGGCAATTGATTTGACGAATTTATTGCTAGGAGGTCAGCTAATGATTCACGAGAGGCTACGGTCAATCACTGTCGGCCACTCGAGCAAACTGTTATATGAACGAGGTGACGAATCATGATAGCAATTAACTTCAGTATCGATTTACTACAGTGAGCACGTGAATAAAACAAGCTGTTTAAGCGTGAGCTGTAGTAATGTAAACGAACGATGATCGGAGCCCAGTCAACTGACAGAAAGGGTAAGGTTTCGGGACCAAGTAGATTTTTTCATCTTGCTGCCAATTCTCATCTATAAAATAAGTAGTACAAACTCGGTGCTCAAAAAACGCGCTGGTGGATCCAAGTGTGGACTTATCGAGAAATCCTGTTTAGGCAGACGATCTCCCGTATCATTTAGTGAACTTCATATGGCGCAGTGCATTGATCGGGTGACTAGGTCTAAATGTGAAATTCCTGAGCTCCTGGCATCGCTTTTTAGCTCAGAGCACTTACCGCGTCCATGTATGATGTTTCTGTCGCTGGTTCAAATCCAGCCGAAGTCCAGATTTTTCGAACTTGGGTCTCCTTCAAATAAAAAGACAATTCATTCGAAATCACTAGAATGTAGGTTGCTTAATGCCACAACAGCTGTCGTTTTGCATTCATTTTGGGTATAACAAGTTTTCAATACTGTTTTAAACTTGTTAGTATTTTGCTCGTTCCTGCTCACAACCGTATCACTAGAGCTACAAGTTTAAAGCCGCGAACAAAATGCAATAATATTTTACATGATGACAATTCGGTTAGTCATCATGAACCGGTTAACTGTTTGTATTGCTTGATTGAGTTGCCGGACATTGCGTCCTGGTTTATCAGTGGGTGATTTGTGGGTGATGTTCGATCTATATGAAAACCAAAATCCCCTGCTACTCATCAGTAATCAAATACCGCTCAACAAGTCAATGATTTCTGTGATTTCAACTTGCAGAGAAGTCCTAGTCGAGGGGTCATCGATTGGAGTTAACAGACAGTAACTGTGTCTCCTCTCGAGGCGATCGGGCAACCTGACCATTATTCACAAGCGAAAGTGGATGAGCGTTCTCATATGATAATTCGGTCGTGCCTAACGTGAGGTCAATGGCGCAGTGGTAAACACGGTTGCCTCATGAACTGAATGTCCGTGGTTCAAGTCCCGGCAGTGGCGATGATATGCACTACTGACGAGCTCTAATGAGAGCGAAACTCGAGGCTAGTGCTTCTTTTCGAAAGGGGCCGACTGGAAAGTCTATGGGAATGCGACAGCTGCGATCAATTGTGGGTGATGTTCAATCTATATGAAAATCAAAATCCCCTACTACTCATCATTATCAGTTATTGTTTTCTTCTACTTCCTGCTATTTACTAAATGTGAGCAGAGGAGTCAGAAACAGTTTTTCGTACAGTGTATCTCTCAAGTAGATTTCCCTGCATCTCATCAGGTACATGCTTCAGTCTGTGGGTTTATATAGCCAAGTACAGTGAACATTGTGAAGCTAAACAACACAATCAATGGCCACACCAACACACACACACATATCCATGCACATCAGCTAACAGTCCAATCTGGTACTGATGTATTGCTGTCTATGATGATGTGATGATGGTACTGAAGAAAGAATCTTTTTGTACGCATTTGCTAATTGCGGACGCCTTTGCGAACCGGGGAAGCCTACGAGTTTTTTTTACGTAACATATCCGAAACGCCTCCCCCAGGTTCATTTGGAGTCGGCAAGTCAACAGGTGTCGGGCGATCGATGACGCTGGTTCCTTGTGACTTGTCACATTCTGACTTGGGCTCGGTATTGTGGTATCCATGACCGTTTTGCGAACCCACACTGGAATGTGTTTGTTGACCCGATTACGTAACTGCCGCTCGGTTCTGCCTGTGTAAGTGGCCTGGCACTCACGAGAATACATAGATGTGAGATTTGGTGTTGAGCGGTAGCGGTGTTTTCAAAGGTGGTGTTGGGATTCAGGTGGTGTTTTTGTTTATCATTACCAGATTGCCCTGGTAACTAATGTGCATTGATGTGTGTTTGTTGATTTTGTCGTTCATTTAACTTTGCTATATAAACCCACAGACTGCAGTATGTACCATGTTGAGATGCAGCAAAATGTGCTCGAAAGATACATTGTACGAAAAACTGTTTCTAACTTCTCTTGTTAAATTTATTGCGAGAAAAGTTTGCATTGATTTAATGAATGACTAAATACCCAGATTCCATTGCGCACTTTACTTGGCTGACATTCAGACAGTTTTTACTGAAACAGAATGAAATGGTAAGCGTTAATTTTTAAGTAATCATTTCTACTCTTGTTTTTCTAATTCGTCACACGGTATTATGAAATTTCACTCAACGCTTCTGGAGTATACGAGCACCATTCAGCCGGTACCAACCACGGACACACATATAAGAAGTGTAAACACTTACTGACAAAATTCTCCCACTCCAATGGACACATTCAAGTTGAGGAACATCGTCTTTTTTCTAGTCGAGCCTAGATGCTCTGACAATGCCAGGTAATGGCATTTACTGTAAAACACTATTTTTGGAAATCTTATGAAATGTCATTGTTTACTTACTGGCAGACTGTTTGAGAATGACATGGAATTCGTGTTTTGGAAGCTGACTTTTCATGTTTCAGCTTCTATGTCGTTTATTTTCCCGCCAAATCTTTTATCCGAGACAGTAACACTGTTTTGGTTAATTTGTTGAACAGTTTCGAATCCCTTTACTTTTTTTTAGGCTATTCACTTGCTGTATATTGAAAAGTTTTTGTGTTGATCTGTGGTTTCATTCACATCAGTTGATTCTTATTTGAGGTGAAGAGGTGCTATTTCCTGATTTAATATCACTTCTGTGGACTTCATAAAAACATATAGTAATCTCTCACTTCTGATTACGGTATCGTTAAAGGACAATACTTTCGTTTTTGATGCTTTGAGAGCTATATCCCGCAGAACATGATTGAAAACACAACGATGAACTGTCGATCAATGAACTTAGGTATGGACCATAGTGAAGAAAGCACGCACGTTATCAATCGCACAGTGAGTAGCGTTCACTGAATCGCAGAACGAAATAACAAGATTGGTATGGTTTGTCGAACAGTCCGAACGCAGTTCTCTCACATCCCCTCTTGCGGTTTGCGATTAATCTGGGTTCAACTGCACTTCAAGTAACAAAAACTTAAAAGCGCAAGAACTGCAACGACAAACCATCTTTTCATAACGAAAATCGCATTGTCAGAATGATGGGGTCCCCAATCAGTGAACAACCCGGAACTTCCTCAACCAAGACATCGGAAAAGGAAAAAAACCCGAAGAAACGAATTTAGCTTCTCCGTGCAAAAACACTGTAGAATGGGACTGTCACTGTATTGATAAATGGATTGAGAATAACACAACGTTATGAGCAAGTTGTAATACTCTACGTTTCAACCACCTCGGGTGGCCTTCCTCAGGAGTGTTGTAATCGAAATCACACTCTCAATAACATGTTAAACACAACGCTCAAACTGTTTGACTTCATTCGTACTAAATTTGGTGCGGATATCTTACAACTGTCACTGTAGTTTAAAGATGACTGAGGAAGAAAGGAAATCCGGACATTTTAGAAACCTTCCGAGCGGTGTCTTTGGTTTGTTGACAATCAATCAACGTATTCGAACTTGTGGAGCATTGTGTCCCAAATTTGATTCCAGATTTGAAAGTTGCGGTTGAGAATTGCCCAATTCAATAACTTACAATTATCGTCAGCTAACTGACTTTAATGTGACACGAAAAGAGCACGCCTTGCGCCCACAACTCGTCATACTTATACGCGTGTTCACTGGTTGAGTTGTTCTATTCATACTGGGTGAGTGGAACAATTATTTGTCGTATGTGTCGGTATCGATGACCTGAGTTGCACACCACTCATTCTACTTATCAAAGTACCGTCCAGTCTAGAGTGCTAACTGTCAATGGCCAACACTTGGCGATTGACTGGAAGGTTAGGGGTGGTAAGTGAACTGAGGACTCGCGAGTTCGCCCTAGGAATTTGGACGGAACAGTGTGCATGTGAAAAGTTAAAAGCTGACAGCTTTGAGGACCGTATGAACATGCCCCGAGCGCAAGGTTAAAGCTATTCAGTCCTAGTATGAGTCAGTAATCATTCAACCGAAAGAAGCTGGCTGGTAACTCAGATATATACAGTCAGTAGCTGGATGCATAGAAATCTTCTGCAATAATTCGATTCAACTGTTTCCCGTTTCGAATTCAAAAGAAGGCGACAGTAGACACTCAGTACGTGACTCGTTATAAAGCAACTCCGGCTTTATTTATGAGAATATGTGTTGCAGACGCCCTAACAACAACAACAACAGCAACAGCAGCAGCAGCAGCAGCAACAACAACAACAACAACAAAAACACAAAGACCCAAACTCAAAGCAGCACGAGGAAACGACAAGACCAGTTCATGTTGGATCTTTGAAAGTTCGTCTGGTAAGTCTGTCGTCATGTGTATGGGCATGTTTGGTTTGTTTGTAGAGAGCCAATCCTAAATTTGTCTTTATTCGAACTGTCTTCCCGTCTTCTAAGTTTTTACAATGAGATTCACTTGGAACCGCTTATAAATTTCCCCTTACTTGCTAGTTTCTGTGCCTGTGATTCGATACTTATTGATCCCAGTTTATTGTTTGTGGATTACGTTCGCAGTGTATTGAGTATTTATGGCAGTTGTATATGCGAATACCGATAAGTAGTGGAAGATTCGGTTGATATTATCTGAACATCACTCGCAAGTGATCTCAGTTTTTACGACCATTTGGATCATTCAGACAATCCTTTCAAAATGGAGCACTGGACAGCAGTATCGGTCATGTTGGGACTTACCAGTAATGTACATCCTTGACACGATTGAAGTTTCAACGTAGGTCAACGTTATATTGAGACAACCATGCTAACTACTGTGCAGCCAACCACAAACTCGCTTGTGAGCAATGCTCAGACTGTCCAAATGCATCACAAAGAGACACAAAACATGAAAATATGTTCATATTGAATATTCATCTTCAGTAGAGTGCGAAAAATCAGTCCGTTTCGTTTTCGCTAGAGGCCTAGACAACATGTTTTTACTGACATCCAATCTACTGGTTACTTTTCCACTTGAATCAGCCGTATGTCTGACACTTCTCGTGAGCTGTTCCTATGGAAGCCATCCACAGGGAATTATATCACGTTATCAGTTTCAAGGGAAGCAAAACAAACACTCTTGTAGCATGAATTTCCGGTCGCTGTGTTTATTCACCACAACGTATGAAATAAAAATTCGGTTGTAATTCAACTATCTCACGTGCCACTTGGCGCTAGACAACAATGGATAACATGCACGGATAGAAAGACATTACTATTACTATTACTCCACAAATTGTACATTATTGATCCGATCATAGATAATATCGGGCAGTTTTTCAAATGAATCTCGGTTTTCCTCCAACAGATCAGATGAAACAACTGTATTTAGCTATCCGAAGGAGACCATCTAACAATCATCCACAGTGATCCTCAAAGGAACACTAAACAACAGTTTTCATCATTTTTATGGGTCATTTAATTGAAAAATCGAACTGATGTTCGACTTGGCGATAGGCAATCAAATCGAGCCAAAACATTTGAGAGGTATTTTACGTAATACCGAGTGGGAACAAAGTTGTAGGTTGACATAAAAATATAATGGTCGGACGCAAAAAAATGTCAACATTGTAGACAAAAATTTTATTTGTTGTATCATTACCCTTTCAAGCTACATCATCAATTTGTTCCGATAATTCCTTTGATAATATTTCCGTCTAACTACTTGCAAGTAATATTGTTTGATCGTTCATATTCACAATCTTTCCATCATCAGGGTTTATTTCAACTGCAGCGTAATTCATGTTTTCCGGTACACTGAATGATCTGTGAGCCAGTAATGTTATTGTTGACACACCTGACTTGTATTCCTTTCCGATTGGGAACCGCGTTAATAGCATCGGTTGTTTCTACAGATCTGATGATGACAATTCGTATCTTGTGTTGAGGGACGATAAATCAACAGAATCAGTTACGACATCTTTCCATTCCTTATTTTGTACAGCAACCACATTTTTGATTACGAGAGTGTTTCCTTCTGTTTAGACCCTTAGTCGCTCAAAACAGTTTCAAAGTGTCTGCTTTTGAAACGAGCGCCTTGGTCGATCAATACGCATTTGAGACCCCATGATCTACAGTCGTATGCTTAGTCATAGCCATACGTACATTGTCCACAAGTTGATCAAGTCTGGTGGTTGGCTTGATTCATCTTACACAATGTTCTGTCACAACCAGGAGCTAATGTTCGCCGCAAGTTGTTGGTGGGTGAGGGTCCATCACCCCTTACTGATCGTAGTTCCCAATTTCTCTAAAGTGGCCGACTGAGTGGGGCGTTGAGTAGTGTTGGTACCTTACTTCGAGAACTGACATGGTTTGAGTACCAGTACGCAACTGATGACATCATCTTCAACTTCCTACCAATGAATCCTTTGCATCAGCGTTTCGTAAATTCGGTGACACCCTGAGTGAACCAGCAGACTGTATTTCGATGTCTTTTTTTAGCTCAGCCGGTATTAACGGTATATGTTATTCCGTTTTGCACTTGAAGCAACAAACTTCCAACTTTGTTCAGCGTTGCCCCTCGTTTATCGAAGGTTGTCTTCCAACCAAAAATTGACCACTAACGTAATGAACCGCCTATTTCTTTTCTTTGTATCGATTGCATCATTTACAAATTGTGATTCTGTTCAGTACCGCTTGTTCCAGCAGCTTCCTTAGGAGACTAAACCATGTGTTTGGGAGAGTTACCTGTCGGACGTATGACAAGCTGCATATTTACATTCCTGTGAAGGAGTAAACTTTTCTTAGCGGTCTGTCACTGTTTTGATCCGCTTGAAGAGTTTGAGATCAGTTAAGATGTGGCTACGTAGAACCAACAAATATGACGTCCATTTTTCGAAGATCTAAACGATGGCTAAATGGTGCTTCCACTCTGTCTACCGGCATAGGAAACTCGACTGAGAAGTTTTACAGCGTTATTTCCTTAGTACTTCTCCAATCCTCACGTCACTCGCATTTACTGCATCTATCAAACTGTATCAAGTCAATTCCAGTTTCACAGTCACTTGTCCTTTCTTCAGTAACTGTTAGATTTTTGTAAAATCTTGATTAGCACTATCCGAACAATGAAACCGATGATTCTTTCCTAATAGTTTGCGCAGTGATCCCGCTGTTTTTGTTAAAGCTGATGTGAAAGCCAATGTGATCAAGAACTTGTTCGAGCATTCTTTTTAACGGAGTTGATGCAATCGTTATCACTTTTTTCTGGCTGCGTTAGGTCCACACCATGAGTCACACAGTGACACAGTAATACGTGTACCATCTTCCACGAACACGTTGCGCGGAACGTATCGATAAACCAAAGATCCCAGATAGTCAAAACAATATTGACACACAATGTTACGGTCCTAATGAACAAATTATCAGAGTGAATAGATAAACAACCTCAACAATTTCGGTTAACAGAACGTTTCCGGGAAACGGATTAAAATTTGGTGTCGAACTATAAAGCACATGACATAACATCCATACCGAACAGAGTTCTTCCTAGCAGTCAACAGGTTCAGAAATAACAAGGACGATCCGAGCTTCAAAATAGGTGATACATGCACCACTCAAGCAAAGTACAATAACAGACAACTGGCTATTCGTGCAACTATCAAATTGACGCGATAAAACAAAAACATTTGGGTCAAGGTCCAGTCAACGGTCAGAATCGAGGAAGGTAGAATATACAAGGGTAAGCACTTGGGCATGACAGGGTTGGGTCAGATCATTACATGACTGAACCTGAAAAGTCATTACAATACGACTGATTAATCCGTCAACCGCGATACTTGGTAGTTGGTTCATGAACCAGGTTGATTTATCCTGTGAACTACCACTGAACCATTCATCATAAGATCTGTCGTATCAACGTGGATGATGACGATATCGCCACTACCTATAACGGTCCTGTGTACTACTTCCGGAACTATGAGCATTGATCAACGAAAGGTGGACGTGGCAAATGAGAGCTCACAGAGCACGCACTTGGATCGATACTGATTTTTACAATAGTGAAAACCTTCTGTCTAGGCCCAGGTGCTTAGTTAATATTCGTCAACATCCTGACCGTGATTGGTTTTACGTTTTACAACCTGTAGACAACGCTTGATACCGGTATAACAACCACGAATGTGTTGGCTGTAATCTCCGTGAGACTTCGAGAGTTTACACAAATTCAAACACTGCCCGTCGAGCTCCCATCAATAATGTAAACCATCCACACATTCAATGTTGACTTATTTTGGCATCACTTACTGTTCAGTTACCTATTGATGACGTAGGTGAGCTCCTCTGTGAACGGACAGTCAAAATTGTTTCTGCTTAGTTGGGCCATCCTGCTTAAGCCATTTACAATGATGGTACAGGTAGCCATAAAACACGAAGTGTAATAAACATGTTTTCGATAAAATCTCATCAGGCTGTTACAGTTATAAGGGAAAATAAAATTAAAAACGGTTACAGGCGAAACTTGGTATTGGTCCAAAATTCACACCATCTCAATTTTGTGTTTGTGGACGCCGATTGGGTGTTAACTGTCCACATATCGATCGGGTGAGTCAGCTAATGACCAAGGCAAATGAAGCGATTGAACAAAGTTTTTCTGTCCACACAAGGTTGGATTACGTAATCGAATGGCAATGGCCTCGGCAGCGGTCAACATTCGCTGGCGAACAAGTTTTGACCTGTTCAGTATTGGGTAATTAACAATTCCCGGAATATCTGAATCACTTTTCTTGAAAATCGAACTGATATTGGCACGTTCGCTTCAACGTTTTTAAGCCCCGATTCACGCTTTTTCATCGGTGGAACCGACCTGTGTTTCAAATACAGCACTGCTCTGAAACCATCAAACAAATCTGCTTCCAGCGTTGTTTGGCTCATGTCGGGCGAAATGGTGAACGATTGAATGCTGACATGTTTACCGATGTGGACCTCATGCCTTGCTAGTTTATGCAAGAATTCGTCAGCAGATACAGAGGAGTCAAGGAACCTCAGAAGAGGAGTGTCGTTTATCAGGCAGCTTCGTTTGTGAGTAGTATAGTGCATACATTCGGGAACTAAAGGACAAGTCTCAACGGCAGGAAGGCGAGGGATCAGAAACGACTGCTGGAACCGTGTGCATGCACGATGTGGGACGTGGCATCAACACGAATGACAATGCACTGTCGCTCATTGTGTGCGGACACATGTCAGACAAGCAGAATAGTATACACTTTCGTTTTCCTGTGTTTTCGGATGACTTGCAAGGTTTTCGTGCGATAAACAACTTCCCAGGCCAGGCGCCTATTGCGATCGCAACACCTGAACTTTGTCGAATAAGTGAAATTGTGGCCCTCATGCTTATCAAACAGTACCCCAAGATCTTCTGGCTACATTATCTTGATCTGTTGTTTAGTTATCCGCATCGATTACCAGAGTTTATGAACTTGATAAAAAAATTGATAGTTATTTGGCAGATTTGATAATTTGAAAGAGACTCAAATTCAAAAAATCTCGACTTCGGCTGGATTCGAACCAGCAACAGAAATAGCATGCCTAGACGCGGCAAGTGCTGGGCTGATCCTCCAGTGTGGCTTCGTTGCCCAGCTGGCAGACCATTTGCTGCATTTGGACATTTTGTTCCTGTTGCTGGTTCGAATTTGGCCAGAGTCAAAAATTTTAGCAACTGGGTCTTTTTTAAAATTTAATGGAACGCATAATACAAGCCTACTGCTTGTGCCGAATAGCCACCACTGTCCGGATTCTCCAGATATGCAGTAACGTTTGCTATATTTCCCAATCGTCTTCCTCATATTCAGTTGTGATACGAAGTTCATTCGTTCCACTGATCCAGTTGGCATATACCTAGTTGACAGTTTTCGGGATTCAGTGAACAGACTGCATCAACCATTTCTGGCAAACCTGTGGAAAAGGTGGCATCAACGTGTGTTGTTTTGAATCATTTTTAAGTTCTGTAGATCTATTGACAAGAATTTTACCTTTGGGTGCAAGAAGGGCACCTTTAGACCGCCGCATTGCCTCCTGCAGACCGGTGTGGCAGCTGAACTCGACAACTAGGATAACGTTTTCGATGGTACATTCAAACTTCTTGGGACTTCATCATGACCACCACTACAGTCACCTTCATCTTGCTTTTGTAAGGCAGTCACACAGCCAACGGCCTCTCTACAATTATTTCAAGTTGAACATCAGCCGCAATTGATTGCAGTTGTCGCATTCCCTTAGACTTTCCGGCTCAGGAAAGCTACGGACGTCCCATTCACCGAACAATTGCATCCCCGGAATCCATATTTTGAATATGTGGCATGGCACCAGTTATTTCGAGCAAAGAGTGGGAGCGGCATATGAATTGTTTCATCTGCAAATTAAGATGCCGATTTATTACTCGGGCACATTATGTTAGGATCTTTTTGACTGCTCCTCATCGCTCTTACTGTCTATTTCGATAGTTAATTCCATAACTGCATCCGTTTGTCTACATACGGTTAGTGTAGTTCAATTTTTACATATGTGATGGATAGAAAAGTCAAAGACGCCACTACTTCCGCCTTCAGTGTAATATACAAACGCGGTCATGGATGATGATTACAACGTGCAACGGGAGGATTATGGACAACGCATGCGATCCGGCGAGCCACGTTTGCGAGGGGGGCCCGGGCAACAACAGTTTGCGACAGAAAAGAACTAAACACAAGAGGTTTGAATGAGGACATTCTTGCACCGCAAACTAGAATTCTGGTTCGTAAACGCTTATGCACGATCTGCCGCCGCCGCCGCAGCAGCAGCAGCAGCAGAAGCAGCAGCAGCAGCATTCCCACAAGCATAACTTGAGACTGGGGCATTACGATCACTACATTAACCGTCCTAACTCTGCTCGTCTAATCTCATGACCAGTTTGCAATGGTAGCACTATGGTGCATCGGAATTTCAAACAGTTCAGATGTTTTTTGCTGTCACCGGGCTTGTGAATGTACTGGGATGGTGATATACAATAGGCATGGGCCCGGGTCTGAATGTGACCGTTTGTTAACCCTGGGGTCTTGAGATTCCAGTGGCTCTCTTTAGTACTGTTCTGAGCAAGATGTCCGCTACCTCTATCATGTCTGATTATCTTTAAAGAAGGCTGACTTTCCGTATAGAGGTTGTGTAGGTCCATGATTAGTTCATTTCTTATCCATAAATGCCTTATTTCCCCTTTGTTCTCACCACACTTGACATATCCGTGTTGTCCCGTAACATTTCAGTCACTGAATGATAACCTCTGAAGCTCTGAGTTTCTCTTTGTTCATCTACGTATTGAACAACTATTTCAACACTGAACTAATCAACACAATGAACACGCTTTCCATTTATGGCTGAGTCGACATTCTCAAAGTTTTTTCATCGTTGTGTTCCATTTCACATTACTCACGCATAAGGCATGCTTTCTGTAATGTACGATGTTTCGACACTGTGGCTACCTACTGTTCATCCATTCGTACAGTGAATGTTAACTTTGTTTACAGACAATTGTCTTCATTTGGGATGATTTAAACTATTGGATTATTTGAGAAGCGTTTGACAGGCAGGTGAAATTTGGAGATGTAAATTTCGCTTTTTTACAATAAAAGTGTTCAAGCAGTAATCATTTTGACAATCCGAGGGATGGAGATAGTGTATGGGGGTACATTAGAATTTATTCAGATCACATGTAAATTTATATGTCAAGACTAATTCATGTTGACACAATTACGTTGCCTCAAAGATATTTCAATCGTTTTTTAATTGATTGCTAATTTGACAGTTAGCTAACCAAACGATCACTCTGTAGATGACTAAATAATCACACAGATTGTGTCCTTTTTTGAAATGGGTCAATGAGATGAACAGGGAACGGATGTAATCAATATGGTAAAGATATAAGGATAAAAACCTTAGTCGGATATAAAAAAATTTCTAGTTAATTTCTATCAGTTGATAATCATCTTTCTTTGACATATGATTGGTCATACTGTGGTGGATTATCAAGCAGGAGGTGCCAGTATTCTAACAATCGGCCGAATACCTCAACGCGTGGGAGATACGTCCAAAAACCCACAACGAGCGGATCGGGGACGGCGTGGGCGACCGAAAGAGTCATCGCTCGACTGGATCGGATCAACGGGCGAGAAATGGCAAACAAAATAGGATGAACGACCAAATCGGAGGCTCGATTATTCCAACACTCGGGGGAATATCTCGACACGGTCGTGGAGTACGGTCAAAGCCCACAGTGGATATATGGTGGACAACACGAGCGACCGGACGAGCCATCGCTCAACGAAATCGGACCAATGGACGAAGAATGGTAGGTGGAAAACCCCTCGATAGAAGGCGTCGGTCACACACATAAACCAGGCAGTAGTGCACACGACGCGTGAGCAGAAACCTGGGGATGTATGGACTGGAATTGTGATTTAAAATCGCGAGCGCGTGTGTGGCATGGTAACTAGTGCGTTGGACAATAAAGATTGTGCTTTATTGGACGCCTATTCGCTACAATATGACTTCCAGCAGTTTGTAACAACACAATAACCACACAGTGGTTCAACACGACAGACAGGAATGAGAGAAACAGTGTAACTCAAACTCAGCTTACATACTCATTTACGAAAATACAGTAAAACCAACATGCGTTGGCCAAGCAGTTATCTGGAGACATACTGATCAGTCAACTCGACCTCTAACTAGTAATAGGCTAGGCGGGGCTCGAGGTCATCTGATTAGAACACAAGTGGCATTGTTTGTTAGACACGTTCAACTTTTGGTGTTACTGTATTTACATAATGAGGAATAAAGCCCTGCAAGTGTATATGAATAATGATACATAAGTAGTTTGTGTTACAAATTGTTCACTGCTACTCTCTTATATCGTTTATGAAACCTACAACAGACTGTCACGTTAGAAAAGCAACTGTCATTTGTCAAGGATTTATCATCAGATCAACAGATTTATTCTTTGTAGTGTGCCCCTTCTGTTTGGATAGAAACCAACTATATTTATGATGATTTTGTCTCAAGTACTTAGAAGACTGTCTGCTCTGATTAGACAAAAAACCAGTTGGAAAAGAAAGACGTGTATGCAAAATCTCTTCCTTCTATACTGTTTCATGGTAGAAACGGAATTAGCCGGAGCAAATTTCTGCCTGATTGATCAACACTACGTTGTTTGTGTTCACTGTAGCGAAAGCGTATTGTGAGTCATTCGCTCTATTGAATGCCCATGTCTCAGCGCTGGTCGTATCTGTGTTTAGGTTTGAGTTAGTTTACCGACCGACTTTGTTTGAAATCCATATATTCGTATTCAGTCTTTGAATAACTATATCCATCAACTAAGTATATATCCACCCTCAAAACGTAGACACAAAACAGGTACTTAGAATGTACGTCTTCATGGAACTATGATTCCACACTCCCATTGACAAAACTCTTTAGCAGTAGATCTATATATATATATATATATATATATATATATATATATATATATATA
>JTDE01001753.1:38305-50595 GCA_014338405.1 Paragonimus skrjabini miyazakii | reverse complement strand
CAATCAGAATTTTGAAATAGAAAATAGTGTGGAAAACGTTACACCACGAAGCGTCTCACTTGAGATTTATTACACTTATCATGTTCATTAATATTTTACTTAGCACTGTATTAAATTAATACCCTGACGGCTGTCTTCAAACTCTGGTACGTAGACGGGTCAGTTTGTTACCGTCATTTGAGCTGTTTGACATTAATCGTTCGTTGCGTCTACGTCGATCCGTCGTTCGCACTTGGCACTGAGGCGTTACCGATCGATTTCGAGGTAGTACAGAGGCAACAGGGACACGGCGTGGACACACCCTGTAGTTAGTCCCACGTTTTCAGATATATCCGTTGTAAACTTAACTCAGTACACATGGATTATACAGCTGGCACTCAGGAGAGTACAGTTTGGAAAGCACGTGAGTCACTCTCTCGTTAACAAGTACACCGTTACGTTCCAAACATGACAGACAATGCAATAACTCCATCGTAGGCTTTTGTTTATCTCCCAGCATCTTCATACAGTGAGACGACACTGGTAATATGACCTGGCCACATGCATTCATAATACTCAACTGTACAAGTTTATGTACATCTGACTTAAGTATAATCTTAAACCATGGTGTTTTGTTTGAGTTTAAACACCAATCATAGTCCAGAAATTCCTTCCCCGTTCAATGGTAGTTTGTGTTAACCTATTTGCTTGCAACCCTGACTCACTGAGCTCGCTCGCTCTTCTGTAGGATAATGTTCCCCATTCGACAACTCGTGATCCAGTTTATGGTCACATTAGAGCGAGACAGAACCATCCTGACCACTGCATTACCAAATCATGTGTAATTACGTTTGGCCAAACGGCTCCCTCCGACTGCGCGCATGACGGAGTTTTGAAATTATTTTCGTTGTACTATTACTCATTATATATATATATATATATATAATAAATCTTCCTTCCTTCCATTGAGGTGGTTTGTCCAAATGTTGTTAGGAGAGAATCTTTTTCTACGTTTCTGGTGTAGAAGGCACGAAACAATTAAAACGGGTAGCATCAGTTCATTAGCTCAATACTACCAGATATCACATACGTCAAGGAGGTTTGACATTATGGCGTGCCGGTTTCCCAAGTTTGATTATGAAGGGAGACCCTTACAACACGGTCCAGTGAATTGTCAATATTTATCACCATTTCATAGCAATAGTTGAACAAATGAAATGATTTTCTGTATAATACTGTATACGATAGCGCAAATCTTGCGCTTGACCTATTTGAACGAACTGTAAACTATCTGGATCCAGTTGATTCTAACTCATTTGTGAGTTAGTTTTGCTATTTATCTCAGACTCAAAAGAGTCCCTAGTCCCGTAGTAGGATGTGTGGTCGAAGTTCACTGGGTGCGCATAACTGATGAGTGGCAACAACCACGGAACCGGCTGTGTGTTTCCGGAGAATTTTGACTATTAGGCACATACTACTTTATCTTACTATCTAGATCCAGTTTGGACAACAACAATGTCACGTCTGAACCGCCTCAATTTTTCATCAATAAACGATCCACCGCACCAGGACACAGTTCAAAAGGACAGGACAACACACGAACATGGTGGTGTCTTTTTATTATTTCCCACAACAAAGGGAATGTTTTGGCCGCTGCTGTCACTATTGTGGAGCTCAATGTTTTCTTCTTGATTGGCTATTTCACGTTCTTCTATGTTTCAAAAAAAATTTTGACCAGGTTAGTAAGTGCCAGTTAACAGGATATTTACTTTAACGCTCATAATCCACTTCAAGAAATCACAGTTTCAACGAGTACAGTTTTGCTACCTACGGGGATATATTGCAAACTATCTGCAATAAAGATCCTCGGAACTGTACTGTGAACTTCAGGTTCACTTGACACAATCAAGGCTGCTGAGATATTTCACACTGTGCCCCTGAGTTGGATACACTATAAGAACATCGAGTGACTGAGTCTAACCGTCAGTAATACCACCCGTTTTATAACCTATTAAAAAGTGTCGGACTCTCACCTACAGTTGATTGTACCCTGAATGTGGGTGGAATCATCCCCGTTGGAACACGATGTTCCAGAATATCCGCACTAGTTTTTCGAAATAGTGTGTGTTACTGCTGTCATTCTAGCCTGCTGAAGGGTTATTGATCGCTGAACTTTAAGGAAGTACTTCTGCTTAACAGAAGTGCAATTAGCTTCAGATAATTCTACAATATTTCAATTCGTTTACGGAGATGCAAACTTTTAAAACTAATTTGGTCTTTTGTTTGATAAACAGGTTGTACAAATCAGCCGTTACCATGGTATAATTCAAGGGTAATGTATTTTCTGACGAAAGAAAATGTTACCTCGCTAACCTCATAAAATCGATCCACAACAAACTGTCCATATATGTGGGCGAATTAGGGACAGCGGGCAGACACAGTGAATTGATCTGCTGGGGTGGATGAGATTAATTTAACTAGCCGGACAAGAATAGACCAGTTTGCGTGGCGGCTAGAAAAGCGTTAGTTCATAAAATACTTCACATGATTGACAAACCCTAGAAAATGTTGTTTATGGGCCCGCTTTCGGTTGTCGAAATTGATCTGAGTGGTAGAACGAAGACCACACGTGAGCGTATATAAATCACGGTCAAATTTTCCACCTGGTTAGGGTTGTCCGACGATATAACGCATACAAATGAGTATCGGTCATCTATACGCGCATCAACGGTGGCCATTTGGGTCACGTGCACTACGGTATGTCTATTGAATGGGCGTATCGTACGTGTGTGTATGTACACACGTATCTGCATAAAAACCATGTGTTTGGGGTAAACACATGTCTTTAAAAGCTTGAAGAACGGAGATTATCTTTAATGAGATTCCAGTCTGACATGGCACACATGTTCGTTTCATATCAGACGTTCATATTTACAGGAATTCGAGAGAACGTAACCGGTAGGGATGGGAATAACAAGACTACTGTCGTCCGTACGTCACTGTCTGTAGTATGTACTTGGATAAACGGTACACACAGTATCTGTCTAGTTGAGCGTCATAGTCAAAAGTAAATTAAACTGAGTTTTAGGTTGCATGAAGTAGTAGAATGAACAGGACCTTATTAAGAGATTGAAAGGAGGTAGTTGAAATAATTGTTGTGTTTGAAATAGTATTTCCTCCCAGAAGTTATACAGGTAAGTAACCTGTTCGGTCACATTTGAGATTTAGATAAGCTATACGATGAGGACGTCGTCTTTGTTTCATACGAACCACATATTAGTCCGGTCAAATCACAAACGTGTATCAATGTTTTTGTTATTGGATGACATTTGAATTAGAACGTTGTTGTCAAAAGTGATCGACTTTCTTACTGTAATTTCTGAATAGTATGTTACGTTGTAACTCCGTTTCTTCACAAGCGTAGCTACTAGCTAGGGCCTACTGGATTCGAACCATAAACAAAAACGGCATAGTGTCGGATTGCACGTGTTACGCAGTTATCACATCCAAGATTTTTCTTCGGGGTCTTAAACGTCTCATCTTTGAACCTAGTTACCCATTTCTTTTCAGTGTTACCAAATGAATGCATCAATTCTTTGAAGCGGTAGCTACTCAGATATAATTGCTCGAACAATCTGTAGTAATCGAACTTGTAGGACGAATAGCAGATAACGAACTGACTCGAGCCCAATACTAGCTTCGACTAAGTAGAAATAGAAGACCGGGGGCTATAGATATACTTACCAGTTTAGTCTGAGTTACAAGTACTTTTGAAGATAGCAACACATAAAGCAATTGGTTAGAGGATGTGAAACGATGTTGCACCAATCAGATGTGTGGATCACAGAGGAATTTACTGGTTGGTGGTTGCCTGACGAACAGCACCTAGATAATCAGAACACGCACGGTTGTTCGTGCCGTTACAATAAGTGTGTTATGGTATGCAAGCGGTTGTCCTGTAAGGTAGGATTACCATATGACCAAACTGAAATAAGACTACTGAATTACAGAGATGCGTTGAGCAGGATATGTGGGACATTTTCGTTATTGTATGTTGATTAATCCGACTTTATTATGTGGCTGTATGATTGCTAAAATTAACGCTGTCAGTTTGTAAGTTTGAACGTTTTAATATCTATACTCAAAACGAACAATGCTAGATTTCTTCAAAATGTCATATATGTGGTGTAATAAGCGTGGCTTTCTATTTCTAAAGCTCATTGTCTGGAGAGTAAGTTATGACGGAAGTAAGTAGACTTACCTACCATCAGAATCAACAACCAAACTGTTATCAGGTTGTAAATCACAAACTGGTTCCCTCGACAGTTTCGATAGACCTTCTGGTCACAACTTACTATTTAGCGGTGATAAGTATCAGGGTGTATAGCTTTTTCTGTCAACGGGTTTTGTACTCACTGACTTTATTGTCAGTTCTATCACCATTCACATAAACAGAACCAGATAACCCTACCGACTGTATGAAATGTGCTTTCTATATGCAGAAAAGTCAGATAACTGTGTGTAACGCATCGGGACTGTTTGTAAATTTATCAGAAATGAGTTGACAGTCTTGACGAATTACGATGGTTCTCACTTACTGTACTGTCCGTTCATTATTTTTGTAGACTTTCTTAGAAACAGTTGTAGGTGCCCGCAAATTTTATCTCTAAAGTTGTAATCACATTTTACCAAAACATTCAGTTTCTGTAATACGTTTGCGAATAATTTTCTTGTTCATGTTTTTCATGTCGTGCATTCAAATTTATCATCTGATGATGTTTTTAAACCAGGTTTATGGTTACTCGTCAGTAGAAAAAGCTTCAGTTATTTTTCGCCTTTTATCTAATAAGGCAAGTCTTGTTGAAACGTTCTACCGTCTTTGTGATCCCTTTCGTGCATTTCTGACAAAATACGTAATTTTTAATGAGCATCTAGCTATTAAAGGTTGTTTATTTGGTTCGTCAGAATAATGTTGATTGTTCACATTGGTAGACTGATAAATCATTAGCTTAGCGTAACGCAACGTGAACCTCACTCGAAAAGAAACACCAGACTGAAGGTATTTTTGTTGTTTTTAGAACTTATTAGTGATGCATATCCTTGTCACAATCAGCATAAGAACTTCAGCTACATTCCAATGAGGCAACTATGTTAGCCACAATATTAGAACAGTAGACGTGACGAACAATTGTTTTCGATAATTCATCATCAGATCAATACAATTATATAGATTCAGCAAAATCAAAAACATTGTGTACACAAGACAAAGAGGTTTAGCAGAATGTCATTGGATCAAGTAGAACGTTACAAAATATCCAGGCTTGTATAGGTCAGTCACTCAGGGAGCAAATCACCAATGTTAACGATTAGTGGTTTGGAGTTCCACCCATCATTACGTCACAAAGTTATCGGTTGGAGTTTGGATGGGCATACAGACTGATGGTGTGACCTTTGGTTACGGCAACTACAGGGCTTGAACGAATTTTTTGTGTGAACACAAAATCGGGTTGCGTAATCGAATGGCAATCGATTCAGCAGTACCCAACATTCGTTGGCTGACCAGTTTTGGGTGGTTTATTGGGACTTTGTAGACAACACGGAACGCCTGAGTGGGGTAAAGCCGGTGATCAGTATCTGCCAGGTGTGCGACAGCTGCGCTGTTGATGGATTTAATTGAACCTCTCCCGAGCCACGCTGGATGGTGTTCTTTGATCCGTTTTGACAAACGCCTCATCGTGCGACCTACACATTCTGCTGTACAACAGCAGGAAAATGAGTATACAACCATGGATTGGTCGAGGACAGGGAGTTTGTCTTTCAAGCTCAAAGTCAGCAGCGGGGATGTGGTGAACGAACTGCGCAGCGTTGCCGCCAGAAATGTGCGCCTAAGAGTCTGATAAAGTCGACGGTTTAGCGTCTCTGTTGCAATATCATTCTTAAAAGGGAGACGGATGAAAATAGCCTTCTTTTCTACCGTGGTAATCTGACTCCGTGGCTCAGGCGCGATCATGTTCCGGGTTATAAAACGATCCGGGTAGCCATTTTCTCGCAACACGTTGGCGACTGTCTCCAGTTCCCGGCCTATTGTGTCTGCAGAGCAAATTTTCATTGCTCTACTAGTCAGGCAGCGAACGAGGTTTCGTTTTTGCTTTAAAAGCACGAAACTATTGAAATTTGTATATTGCCCAGTTCAATTCGCTCTACGATAAACGGAGCGTTGTAAGCTACCATCTAGGCGTGATGTAGGTGTGACGTAATGATGGGTGGAACTCCAAACCACTAATCGTTAACATTGGTGATTTGCGCCCTGAGTGACTGGCCTATGCCAGCCTGGATATTTTGTAACGTTCTGCTTGATGCAATGACATTCTGCTAAACCTCTTTGTCTCGTGTACACACTGTTTTTGATTTAGCTGAATCTATATAATTGTATTGATCTGATGATGAATTATCGAAAACAATTGTTCGTCACGCCTACAGTTCTATGATTCAATGGGAATTTTCGCGAGATTTCGAGACACAATATTATTGATCTCAAATTAGGGATTGGTGAATGCACATATGGAAAAACTCATACACATTCGCTTATGAGGAATGTTGGGATTGCCTGGTCAGTCAGACAGAAGATATGGGGAATGTCTTGTTAACTGCAGGACCTCACGTTCAGAATTTTTTATCAGATTAAAATCACAGAAAGCATCAAACTTACAGAGAAGTGTATCGAGTATTGATGAACTGTAGAGACAACCAATGATGTCCACTTTATATGAAGTTAACTTTCTCTCACTAGATATGTTCAAAAATGGGTGTTCAGAAAACCCATGAAAAAAAGATCTGTTGTTCAATACAATGTGAAAGGGAAATGATTTTTCGGCACGTTATCTGGTTCAGCATTCAGCAGATTAGGAAACAATATGTGAGAAGTTCCCGTTACTGGATCGAATCTCAGTGAAGTTATTCTAATTTGCTAACAACACATGTCCAGCTAAACATCTGAAATGCTTCATTCAGCAAGTACACTAATTGCCAATTTACGGAGAGCTAAATTTTAACTAGTGGGATGCCTGTGAGCCGTGGTGGCATTAGGCTGCCAGATCAAAAGTAGACACACACACACGCTTATAATGTCATGCTTGATGAAGCTGTAGTAGCAATAACAAATGTGTGTCAAGATGCTGTTATGGTAAACTTTATTTAATCAAACTGTTACAACTGTGATATGTAATAAACATTCAAATTCAAGCGTAAAAAATATGTACATACTACCTGCCAACAGACACCTTGGTAAAAATAACCGTGTCTGCGTTAGTCACGTACTAATCTGTACTTCTCGGTGTGACTGGTATGGTTCGACAAAAGCTCCATGTAAAGCTTTGGCCAAGGTGGCTAAAATGTTGTTTGTCTAGTGTTCCAAGTTGATGCAAATGGTGAGACTGATGTCCGTCTACATACGGGAAGTCTGCAATCACACATCAAGTCACTTCGGGTCTACAGGTAGACTGGATGACATTGCGTCACCTTGATTCACCTGCAATCTCTTTTCGATAACGCTTCAGATATACATTAAAGCAATGTTCTGCTGAGACACCATTTAATCCTTTCGGTCAGTGAACAAAAATGAGTAAAACAAACTGTGATTTTTCCGAGTATATTTTGAAATACAATGTGTTATTCAAAGATGCCAGTTCAACTTCACTCCAACCGGAAGCGGATCCCAAAATTCCACTACGGTTTCACCACACATTCTCTTACAGTACAGTTAGGTACGTACCTAATTGCTCTACCAGCCATATTTTGTACTGTCCGGATAATCAAATCATTATTATGTTCATAAGACCAGTTCAACTTATTCACAATCTAAACCTATCATGATGGCGCTTTGTGGCTTGTTGATGACAGCCTAAATTACTTGGCATAGTTGTGTTTCAAGACAGCCCAGCAAGCTTTCAATGATCAGGTTGTGCAACTTCTGATCCAAACCCCGGTTTGAAGGTATGCATGTTTAACAGTAGTCCAAATCTTATGACTCGAGTGGTTAACTTTTGTGGCTTTCGTTTTATGTTTTCATTTGGCATTTTGTCTGGTTTGTAATCTCGGACAGCTTTCTTTGACCGCTCGAAAATCTACGCGCATTCAAGGCTGCTAAAACATGTGCATCCATAGGCGACCGCTTAGCTCCATTCGGATGACTTTAGGTGTTTCCCCCAACACACCGTACGCTGAAATGCACAATTATTCGCTTGACCGGACAACGGTCGATCAAACCGGCGTTAATGCGATTGACACAGACTTGCCTCCTTCACGATATGCCACATCGGTTCTGGACTTGCATACGTTCACATAGTTTGCTTCATAACCCGCTTTTTCCCTCGGCATTAGCGATTTTTTTTCGATTGCCTTCCTGTTATTATTGCTTGTTAATGACTGTGAAAGTTGACATGCCATAAACAAGGCAAAAGATTCTTTTATCCCACAGAATCGTGAGATCTAACTATATATGCTAACTGAAGTACAGCTTGAGAAACGGCATTTAACTGAGGTCTCAAACTCTCAATTGTGAAGTCCAACAAAGCAGTCTTGAGTGCCGGTCTCAGTTTATCTCAGTGTCGCCTGGGTTTTTGAAAAAAATGCTTGATTCGGTTCACAATACGAACTGCTACGTGATCCGCACTTCGGCGGACTACACTGACGCTTTATGCTGTGCTAACGTGCATGTTTGGGGGTGTACGAATTTGCATCTATACTGTTGTATCTGCTAAACCAGGCCAAGTCTGCACGAATCAGGAAACACGGACACATTATACGTGCTGTGATCTGAGTCCACATCTGATCAATAAGGCAAGTTGCTAGTGAAACGTCATGTTCATCGTTTTGCTTGAATGATATTCGGACTCTAGCTGACCATTACCCTCTTCGAGCGTTCACCAACTGGATTACTAAGGGAGTGAGTCAATTTTTTCCAACCAGTGGTTTGATTACTTAGTCCATTAGACTCAAGCTATGGGGTATCGATTAAGACTGGTTTGTATTGATTGCAGTCAATCAGATTGTTTAAAGAGAACAGGACTTAGCGAATAAAATGTTCATCTATGCCTTGTCGATCATCACAAAATGTACAGTTCATTCGATAACAGTCAGGCTAAGGTGACACAAGAAGAGGGTTGACGAAATTCGTTTTTTGTTGTAAACCGTGAATCAAAACAATGCTACATATTTGAACATATCATATTGTATTTCCCACACCATTTCTCTGAGAGAACTGATATCTTTCAGCTTACATGGCAGCAAACGAAACAACTGCCGGAATAAAGTTGACAGTTTGATAGCCACGAAGAAATTACATTTCAGTCCAAGCAACAATGATAGGACAGGTTTGTAGCTCAAAATGCAGATGTTGTTTCCGTTCAGTTTTATCTCTGCTGGTTATTTATTTGACTGACTACTAGGCCGCTTCACACGAAGTCACATTGATGGCGTGCGTACGTGAAGTGTCTACACAAGAGAACTAGCATTGCACGATCGATAAATGCTGTCAAGACCAGGTCGGTTGGAAGAATGTGTGATAGTGTTTTCAATAACACACATTGTGATCATTATCTGGAATAAAATAAATTTACTGATCAATTGTCTCTTTTTATCATAACAAAAATAGGAATATCAGAGGTTGCCCACTTATCGAATTTATTGTTTTTGACTTTGCTGTTATATTCTAACAATGAACAGAGCACAATTTTGGGCAATTACGTAATCGTAGGAGTCACGAGACAGGCATCACGATGAGTAACAGACCCTTTGTTGAGTATCACTCAACAGCTGTACTAAGTTTATTCTTTAGCCACTGCTCACGATGCATTGGTTGAGTTTACTTAATCATGACTTGAGCAATACTGGTGTGCATTTGGACAGAAATGGATTCAATTTCCTGATACTGTGAATCATTTTTCCACAGTTATGGAAGGAAGTCAAAGATTTTTTTCCCAATCTAGCTGTCAACTCAGGGTGTAAATTCATTTAAACCGTAGGGGACACTTCTGGCAGACAAAAATACAGACGCAATTGTATGTTAACAGTGTTTATCAGTGGCGGACGTATTGAGCCAGCTTGTCGGTCATTGTCATATGTTCAGAGGTTCGTAGACCGTTACAAGAGGGAGACTTACCTTTGCTTGTACGTTCCTCTCTTTTTTGTGGTCTGTGAGAAAATATGTTGGACGGTTTTTAAGTACAAAAAAAAGATAGATGAAAACAAAGAAGGGAATTCAGTTAAGCTACTGACTGCAATCACAACAGTAATGAATGCCGAGAATGGTGGTTAGGAAAATTGTAGTGCAGGTTGCCTTTCACTTATGTGTCGACCTAGTAATGTTTTAAAACTCCCAATCGATTCAGTCGTGACCACAGAGGTACATAATGCGTTCCAGTATGGACAGAACTGTGAAGCAGTACTACCTGCAAAGTAGCCTGGCTGTTCCGTTAATCAGTGAGTGACCTTCTATACGTTCATCCTAATTAAGTGGGGGGTGATGTACTAGCAGATGACACAGGGTGTGAACTACTTTTTAGATAAGAATTAGGTCTCTCCTGAGATGTCTGTAATTAATTGAAAATCGACCTAATTCTGCAAAGACTTTCCGGGTACGGAATTTTCCTGAGCCTCATAATTCTTTTAGTGTCCAGTCTTTGAACACTACCGGTGAGTGTCAAGTCCTTTTTGAGATATGGACGATAGGCCTGTATGTTGGTTTCCAGGTGTGGGCGGATTGGGGAGGCGAACATAGTGAGATACACTTCACAGTAGAAAGCTCAGAGTCGTTTGTTCTTTTTTAGCCATCACAACACAATTTGTAAACAAACTCAAACTGTCTGTCACTATGGTCCACAGGTCGCAAGTGAATGATGACTTGAGCAACTTAGTGTCGTCAAAGTAGTAGTCAGTACAATTTTGATGACTTTACACTTGTTGATATTGGACGGCAAACTATTTTCTTTGAAACACTGAGCTCCTTTTAACCACTTCATTAGAGCAGAAAGAAGACATATTGCGATATGTTAACATTTCGTTTACTCTCATCAGATGGTTTTGTGAGATCAAAGCTTCCGAGTACTCTGGAATTCGCCAGGGCTTTGTGTCATTGACGTAGAGCTACATCGGTAATTCCACTATACTGGGTAGTTCAAGAACGAAAAGATTGGATAACAGAGGTCCTGAAATTGATTCTTGCGGAATGCCGCTACTGGCATGGAACCACTCTGACGGCTGTCCATTCACCTTGACGTTGGACCTACTTTCTGTCAGACAATCCTCTAGCCGCGTGAGCGAACACTCATCATAGCCATAACTATTGAGCTTGTACAGTGAGATGAAATCTACTAACCCTGTCAAGAACTTTGGGAAAGTCAAGTTAAACCACATCTCTGCACATTCCTATGTCAGTAGCCTTTGTCCAAACTTCACAAGCATTCAGCAGACGTGTGAAACATGAGTATCCCCTACTTTGACCCGGATAGAGTCATCTAGTAAACTCCCCATTACTTTAGCGACCACTGAAAAGAACCCTACTGGTCGATGGTTTGCTGGAGCATCCAACCTCGAAGGTAGGTTTGACTGTGAACTGTTCCTAGGCTTTCGGTGGATGGCCAGTTGATCAACAGCGAGTGAAAAGTCATGTGAGCGGATGTGCTAATTCCGTAGCGCAGTCTTTCAAGATCAGAGGGGATATCACGTCCGGATCGCGTGATTTGTGAGTTAGTAGGTTTTCTAATTTGATTGTGACTTGTGACACTGAAATTTGGGATAATTCAGTCGAGCTGTTGTCTGTGGACTCAAAAGTCGTACGGGAGTGTTGGCTGTCGCTGCGTTTGTATTGATAAATGCATCAGAGGTTTATAGTTACGAAATGCCAATCTTACTCTGTGTGTGTGTGTTGTAACTTGGCTACAGAAAACCTCAGGAATCACCTTCCGTTTTTGGCAAAACCGCATTGACAGCAAAATCGATCCTTTCTGATAGCAGCTATGGTACGATCACGCCACACGATTTACTCAACAAACGCAAATTCAGTTTACTCTAACTGGTACCTGTTCCAGGCTGAACGTCTCAGTGTGATCAAACGTTTGATTCTACTCCATACGCATCTAGGCTTTCTATTAGACCAGGGACACCATGCTGGAACGTGATTTCAAGTTGAACATCACCCACAATTGATCGCAGCCGTCGCATTCCCATAGACTATCTAGTCGGCCCCTTTCGAAAAGAAGCACTAGACTCGAGTTTCGCTCTCATTAGAGCTCGTCATTAGTGCATATCATCGC
>JTDE01001753.1:14004-24251 GCA_014338405.1 Paragonimus skrjabini miyazakii | reverse complement strand
TATAGACATGTTTTGTCATATGACAGCAACAGACTGCCAAAACAAGAAACCAGATAACATATCTACTTCCAGACAGGATGTTCATGACTCTGTGAAAATTAAATGTCTAATAATATTGGGATGATCATGGGAATTTTCACTTTCCATGTTACTTAAGCCTAACTGCATTTTTGGCCTATTCTCAATATAAATTTATATAGACCATATTTCTAATCCACACATCACGCCAAATACCGTTGCGTACAAAGACTGAACTTCCATCTTGCTAAGTTCGATCTCAAAAAATGGATCAGTTATTTTCAGCCGCTTGTTATCAACTTGCTGACTTTAAATAAGAGTCATTAGTAAACAGAGCAGACCAATCGATAGATTGTTTTGTTATGACAATTAACGATCCATTTAAAGACAGACCATTGATAAGTAGTGGATTGGATATTTTCAGACATAATTTATTTGGATTGTCTCTAGTTCTACCCGGCTTGTAGATCGTGAGGGTCAAATGTATTGGCTGTTTATGCAACGCATGACAATACTATAAGATCTCTCGGATAACCTTGGTATCGACTGTTGTAAAGTGCTATATTTTTGGATTTGTCCAACTGTGATCCTAACGTGCCATAACGGTAGGTAACCATCCGGTATGTATTAAAAACCAACAAGGACACTTATAAGAGTGAGTACGAGGAAACCATAAGACGGCGGATGTGTAGACGTTATTTTTGTTATCCACATCTCGGTACTCAAATTAAACCTGATCATTACCAACAGGTGAATGTGACTTGGCGTTTGTATATGACAACAGAGTCGTACATAATGTGAGGTCAACGGCACAGTGATAAACATGGTTGTCATATGAAAGCGTGGCCTTTGTAACGATATGTACTACTGAAGGGCTCTAACAAGAATGAAACTGGATTGCAGCCGTTTGTTTCGAAATGAGGCTGACTGGAAATTCTAGAGGAATGCTATAGATGTGATCAGGTATGAGTGATATTCAACTTAGACTTGGAAAAAACACCACTCGACAAACGTCGAAATGTAGAAGTCATGTGGCTGAATGCATAATTCGGAGATACATGACAGTCAGTGAAAGCAAAGACTCCCTAAGTTGCGGATAGTACGAACAGCAATATTTAATGATTTTGTAGAAAGCATTAATTTGAACTTTATGTAAGTGCATTTAAACACTTAGAAAATTTTCTAAGAGATTTAATTCTTTTCATAAATTTGAAAAGACTGTTAGATGACGAAAAGTGATAGATGCAAAGATTTCTTACTGATTTATCAGTAGAAAACTAGTATCCTGAGTCGTCTTTTATATCAGACAATTAGAGGATGAGACGGATATTTAGTCAGCTGGTTTGAATAGATCAGAGTGCAAGGAAAAATCAAGTTTACGAAGAAGTGTTTTTAAAAACAAGGCCAGCTTCAGTCGATTGATAAGGACCGTTTCAGCAAACCGTAAGAACCTTTGATTAGAATGACGTAATAGGATTCTGAACGCATAAGCTGGACTGACTACGTGATCAGTGAACAGAACGGTTCCTACGACTTCGGACATCGGTTATTTAAGTGTTTGGGCAACACCGCCTCCAGTAACACGAAATTCTGCACTCAACCAATATCCCCAGTTGCTATACCCATCCTGACCACCGGACATGTTGTCTGTCCGGCCTATACGTTCAGAATCCTATTGCATCATTTTAATCTAAGGTTCTCATGATCTACTGAAATGGTCGCTATCAATCGATACAACCTTTGTGGGTCCAGAAACAACCAATGGTGAACCTGATTCTTTCGTGGACTTTGTGACCTATCCTAATCCGCTGTCTGAGTATTTACCCCACTCTGTGATTGTTGGATTTAATAAGCCGATTCGTGTTCAAGTAGATGTAGGAGATTGTCAAAAGACGTCAGAGGTTAAGTTGTGTTGGAAATTTTGGAGGCTCATCTTCACTAAAAGCAATCAATGTTCAACATTATCTAAAGGAGACAAACATAAAGTCTTTTGATTAGTGTCAAATGCTATGATGGTATTTTCGAAGTTGAAACCAACGCTTCTCCTTGAACAGTTCAGAGGAAACACACTTTATGACTGTTATTACCTAACCTATCATATGAAGAAAAACAGACTGACATCAGTCGAGATCAGAGTGAATAGATTTTCATATCTAAGTACTGACGCAGTTTCTAGTAACTAGAAGCTGTTTAAAGTGGATGAATCTGACGAGTAATCTTGGTGATTTATTTAAAAACCTAATTGGGGTTTAGTAAGAAAACTCTTGATAGGAAACCAAGAATGGACTGGGGCAATTCAAAAGATGAGTAAGTCAACTCAAAGTGACGTGCAGAATGTCATATCTTATGTTGACACAACGCAGAGATTCAGAGTGTCACTTTAAAAGAATATGTCTGTTTGATTATGAATTACATTTCTCACTAGTTGGCTGGCTTGTAGTCCTGAGTGATCTGTGACTGTACAATAGAGCTGAAAGGCTTATGAAACGGGAGGTGCGTATCGAACTACCCTCGCATGTCATGTGATTTTGTTGTGGTTACTTATGCTATTCATTCTATTAATATGTTAAGAATAAACTAATTTTACTTGACTCCTTGCTGTGTTTGTTGAGTACTGACCTGAGTTAGCTAGAAGTCAGAAATTGTTGTTCTGAGACACAGTGTAATGAAACTGTAGGTAGTCTCAAGACGTGCTGATGTCTGAATGCATGCGACAGCAAAACACTATTTTGTGGTCATCGTTAGCACTAAACTAGCGAGAATCCAACTTTTCTGTGAAGCACACACAGATTGAGCAGTGTTCATATTTGAGCTCAGCTTTTGCACTGAGTTGGATTTTTCTGTAAACCCATTCGGAATAGACGTTCCAGATACGCACTTTGCTAGCTAATTAGAGCCCATCATTAGTGAACATCTTTACTACGATCAGCATTAACATTGCAATCCAAGTTCACCAGCGGCATTGGTAAATTAACGTTCAGCAAAGTACTTATCGTTTTCGGCTGTTCATCCACAATCATCAAAAAGACTACACCCTGGTTTTCCTATGTATTACCGAGAGAGTAAACTGAGAAAATCTGACCAAACAAAGGCTGTTCGTCAACGCTAGAAATTGTAATTCGTATCCCTCAGAACGTTTGCTTCAAAAATTTTCCTCTGCTAATCCACTCTTGTCAACTGTTAGAATGGTGTTTACTATAATTCTTCAAACGCTGATTCAAATGAAATCAATTGATTTGGTATTATGGCATTTCTAACATTAACACTTCTTGGAACCACCAGCTTAACTTTTAGTGGAACTTCTGTTTCGGAAACTCAACATTGTTTTTTGTCAATCTCATCGTCTTTTATTGATTTTTCTCAAACTGCTGTGGTGTCTCTCATTATGAATGAAACTAGAACACATCAGAGATAGTTGGCACTTTATTCGACATAGTATAACATGCTGCCACCTTGAATCCCATGGAATAAATTCAAGGAGCACGTGTGCAAATGTCTTTGTGTCACAGGTGTCTTGAATTGGAATGATCATTCACAGTAAAATGTGAGTTACTTACAAACAAGTTTAACGTTGATGGATAGTACATTTTATTACTCTTGTAGAACGTGCATGGTCAGCTTATTTTGGTCCACATTTCTACCAAATTCCTGTGAATTTAAAATGACTATTACTCGAAAGTTCTTGCTAGTTTTCGTCCGATGGCAAGTATGTGTGAAATTGCACTTCTGAGTTCTTGTTAAATACAGCCTGATAAAAAAACACAGCAACTGTTTACGTCAATTACCAAGGATGAATATACGGCGGAATGTATTAACATACAGTTGGTTGGACTTCATTGAAATCAGTTCAGATCGCAAAGGAAATTGTAACTACGTTCCTATTGTACAGTGTAGTAAGCAATGATCGTGTGGCCTCTGTAAGGATTCCGGCTTCATCCGCTCTTTTACGCTTGTCTGTACTGTACGCATGATTCAATGTATGCCTACTATAAGAGGCCTGGTATGAACTCAGCGCCACTTTCCTCAGTCGTGCAACTAGTTGCACGCGATGAATGCTTGCTCTTTTTCTAACGAATCACCTATCATTCCATTCTCGAAGGTCGCTTAACCAGGACTATTTCCAGCGTTGTTTACCGCACTCGAATGTTTCATACACTTTTCGCTGGGCGCGCTTTTGAGGGCCACCGACTGGGCTGGAGCTCAACTCGTGTTCGTTTTCTTTCTTCCAGCTATTGGTCTCAGATAAGGTTAGAGCATATCCAAACGTTGCTGGAAATATACCGTTTGCTTCCGAACCCCACTGCGTTCTTTTAGTTCGATGCCTGTGGGGACTATGTTTCAATTACTCTTCAGGAAAGGCGTTTTCAATTGTTAGTTGACGAGGGTCGAGGGTATACCTACTTGACCACTACAGAAGCGTATGTAGGTCTTTTACCAGTCTCCCCCTACCATCTAGTGATTCAGATCATCTATGTTCCCTCAGTTAGAACACGCACGCCACAAACAATTTGATGACTTGGTTGGAGGTTCTCATATCACTGATGCAAGGAGTGTGATACATCTCACTCAGTCGCGGATGGTGAATACATAAATTCCTCTGCAACCCAAGATCCTCGCTTATCTAATTGAAGCCCAACTGTGACCTCTCTTCCAAAACTGTGTACACCTTCAGGTGACCGTCAAAACAATGGGTGATTTTGCTGGTTGTGGCCATGAGCAAAAAAGACGAGTTTCATGTGAGGCACTGCTATTTAGAACTACACATAATTGGATTGCCGAATCCCAGAGAGCTAGCCAAACTCTGAACGATGGACACAGAAAAGTATTCTCTTGTTGATAGACTGTGGTAATCAGTTCACAACAGCTTCAAGAATCAGAGATAACATCACTGCCCTTCTTACTCACAGAAAAACAGGGACGAGTGTCTAAAGCCTAAATAAATATCTAAGTGCTGGCTGGTTGTTTAATAACCTAGAAAACGGTTGCATTCAACTCGGTGTTTTTGTCCATTGTGGTGACCTTTGTGTATAAATCTTAACGGTTTTCGTAGTAAACTAGGGTTTACTGTCAACAACGCTTTAGACACAACAACTACGTTGGGAATGATGCATGTAAACACGTTAGTAGATGACTGTCAACCTTGTTACAATATAGAATATACCTTTCAGATCATTGCTCTACGTTCATGATTGCAGAAAAACAAATCACACTAACAACTCGCCATACATGTATTCCGCTACTCATGAAAAATCGAATTGAGCGAACTCGGTGTCTTAGATGAATCTCCGTACCTATCGTGCAAGCTTGTGTGCCATTTGTGACGTTGCGATAGATTAACGATAACAGTGTTCTTATATCACATTCCAGACCGATTTTCATGGATCTTTCATCATTCACTATCTGCCTGACAAATTCATCTTATGGGAATGCAGGGCGAAACCAATTCATGAGCACTCAAGATCGTTTATTCCTCTTTTACGCTTACTAGTCTTCGCTCTATACGGTTTGAGAACTTCGGTAAAATCGCACTTCGGAACATCTGAACATACAAAACGGGACGTTTGAAAATCACTGTTCCCTTTGGATGAAGAATGTATAATTTCCGTATTTAGTTTGAAATACACGCGGAGGATGACAGCAAGTATACTTAAGCCAACACAAGCTGATATTCTATCTCTGACGGTGAAATTTCAAATTTATTCAGTGTACTCAAAGAATACAAATAGTTCAGGAAGTTTTAATTTCATATAACACACTTTTCAAAATTCCTGAGACATTATATAATGATTTTCACATCACATTGTATGCATCAGTATTATCACTCAAACCTGGAACACCATCAGATTTACAATCAACCACCGAGAGAGAAATGTGAGCTTCTTTTCCAAACAGTTTCGTTACAGTGACCACGAACAAAATCCTTTATACATTGAAAATGGAAATGTCTACATGGACAAAATTCCCTTTAATACCATGTGACTGAATGCAATGCATTGAGAGGATAACAAATCACACTGAAGTTTTTTAACCACCTCCTTCGGGCACATATCGCAGACATGGTCTAGGATCCACGTTACACACCTAAGAGGCAAAGAAGTTTGTGATGAACTTATCAAATGTCTTTGAATAAAGTGAATTTTAAAAATATGAAACGAGAGGCATTAGTATTATTCTCATCATCAATGTGTGACTGAATAGAAGAATGGGGGTTACAACAGAAATCCGAATATGGGAAAAGGAATGCAACAACGAGCATTGGTAGATTATGATAGGCACATAACCGAAAAGGAGCTTATGTTTTAGTGGTGATGTTTCGGGGCTTATGTTTCAAAAACAGAGCTTTGCAAACATACTCGTTTTCAGTTATACATCAGGCCAGGTACGAACATTTATAGCGGTTAGTATAAAACGAGCAAAATAATGACAGATTTAGACTAAGTCTATCAAATCAGATGGAGTGAATGTGTTGACACCATTGCAACCGTGGCAATTTGATCGTTCATGGATTGGGTAGTGGGTGATGGTAATCACAGGCCCTGAACAATGTGTTTCTGAAAGCAATATGATGGATTATTCAACCAAATTCCAATTTCCTAGGCTGTCACTACACGTCAACGTCTCAACACTCGAATGACTGGTTACGACAAATGGAGGTGGCTGGGTTGATAACATTGTATGTCATTATCACACTAGTAACTGTCCTGCTAATTTCACTAATGATCTAAGTTGAATGAAATGCAAGAATACGTTCAGATAAGAGTCCGATCGCACCATGCGTGAAACAAGTTCCACAGGAAGAAGTGAATAGATATACACAAGAAGAAACAGCAGTATCAGGCACCCTATAATTTGGTTGTAAACACAATGTTAAATTTACAGTCGAAATAAATGGGTAGTTTGATTATAGAAGATACTATTGACAATGCTAATGGGTTTTATAGTGACCGTTTCAGCAAGCGCATCGTCTTTGAATGGCAACAAAACGCACATGGCTTTCTCATCCAACAATCCCGTTTTAATCAATGAACTAGGTGGAAGGAAGGTGGAACACAAGAATGGATTAAAACTAATGCTTAGCATTTGCAAGCCGGAGGATTAGTTGTGGGCATCACTGTCTGGTTACCGGGGTTGTGGTTGCCAGTTGTTATATGCAAATATAGAACAACTCGTCCGACTTTCACACAGTAACAATAAACTTGTGTATCCGAATTAGTGGAGTTCAAGAATCATCAACAGAACGTCGGTTCCATCAGTACCTACATGATCAAGTCAGTCCGAATGATACAATATCCGTGCTCTAAAATGGAACCACGCACTGTATGCACAAGATAGACCGTGCAACATTGTTGATAACGGCTAGGTTCCTCTGCTCCAATCCACATTTAGTCGCCTCACATGTAGATGGAACTGACAGGCATCCATGTTTTATTTCAGCTAACGTCGTCTCCACGTTGCTGAAATATGATCACAGGTATATCAGACAAATGCACTTGATCATATATTGTAGAAGAGACTTCTTACTTATCAGTAACACAGCGTTGGTGGATTCCAGCGTGAACTGATCGAAAAATCCTGCTTGGGCAGGCAATCGGCTAGATCACTTGGTGGATTCCATATGACACGGTTGGTTGGGTGGGTAACTAGGTCCAAAAGTGAAATTTCTGGGTTTCCGGCGCGGTTTTGTAGCTCAGCTGATAGAGTACTTGCCGCGTTTAGGCATGTTTATGTCGCTGGCTCACAATTGGTTCAATTCCAAGTTATCGAATCTCCCACATTACATATCAGTGGTACCATTATCTCGATAATCGCTGAATCATCCACAACGGAACTCGATAAAGAGGCGTACTCGTTCGCTCCTCTTTCCCTACCTGTTGCGCCCCTTGCCTCTCAACGACCTCAAGTGATCAGCTGTTTGGAGTTGATCGACAAACCAACGAACATTAACACTGGACCAGACGGGATTGAAAATGCCTTTGGAAACGACCTCGTCCTCATGATAATCTAACTTGATCGATTTCCACCACAATTTGAATGGTGCCCATGAAATCCAACAAGGTCGAACCAGTTGTCCACTACCTCGTTCGCAGTAGCACTGTTTCCCTATAATCACTACCGTTAAGGATAAGAGAATAACACCTCCAGAATTTGTAATAAGCTGCTTCATGTGTGCGCGCACCTGTATCGGGCATACACTAACTTCACGGATCTATCCACCCACACTCTATGCACAGTTCATCTCTCCAATTGGACCATCACTCACACACATGCTCATCCGTGCTACATTGCGCCACAAACTGATCATTCTGCCTAGTCAGCTCTGACCCAAGATCATTCCATGGTAGTGATGCGAACAGGGCGGAATGAAGTCAGTAGAGCTTGTCGCGCATGAGCTTGGATAGTTAGTACTACCACCTGATGAATGAAAACAGAAGTGTTATAAATCACCAGATAAACCAGATAGGAACAGTAGAAGCTGGAAACCGATCACCACACTGGCTGGATGACGGTGCTTCCAGCATTCCAACACAGCCGGGCATCGCACTTTCCGAAGTCTTCCCTAGAAACAGCACAGTTACTCTCAGATGAGTTCAATGAAATGCGATGAAATTTTCGACCATCCGTTCCACGTATACTGTCAGAAGAAGACTCCGGCGTTTCAGATTTTTTTTCAACACAATGACTGCAATCAGTGTGCAGTAAGCTGTTTTGTTGTTCACAATTAGAACAAGACGACATTATACATCGGAGAACATTTAGCACCGCGCAGTTTCTCATGCCTACATTTTATACCTGTCCCATTTGTATATAACTTGCTCCCAATTTCACAACTTGGCCGTACTCACTTGCCCGTACATGTTGTTTTACTCGTTTGAGGGTCACTGTATAATCTGTTTGCTTTCATTTGGCGTGTTTCACCGGAGATGAAACAGCAAATTTTACTAATTACACTGGTTGTCATAGCTGAGGTATTCAGCCTATTGTTTTGCACACATTATTGCTTACAAAATAGTACCATAAAACCTCCGAGCAAATTCTTGTTCTGAATTCACTGGCCGTTAATTCTCCACACTATCGCCTGGCTTTCTCTCTCACAATCTTTTCATTGCTGACCATCTGAAGCTGAAACAACATCCCAACTTGTTTCCTCTATCCAAACCGTCCAACACACATCTAACTGTTCATGAACATTATCAGTTTCCTGTGCTCACCATATTTCCCATGTACCCGAACGTGGTGAAAACCCATTCAATTCACTGCCAATCCAAATCCCAACACAGTAGACAATCTGGCGACGAACCAATCAAATGTCGCCTTGGGGTACAAAATCAGAAGTGGACGAATAATTTCAATGGTATATCTCTTGTTAATCGTTAAATTCCCTGTTCTATAATGCAACAATCAGACTACACCGCATGATGTTGCATGTCCCATTTATATCACCCAGTTACATACTTTGAATTCTCCAACCATGATGTGTATCTATAAATCCGTGTTCTTGTTCCATGAATAACAACCGCCCATTGCAATCAGTTCGTGATCTTCTCCAAAATACCCGAGCGAGAGATTTGAAGTCACGTACGATCGCAAGAACTATTCGCACTCCTTACTTCCCAGTATCACACCTACAACTACCTAATTGAAGATGTCCACCGAAAAAGCAACCAGCCCCTAACAGTTCATAGATTGACATAAATGGATCTCATTTATTTGTGAAAAATTTGGGGGGTGGGAGGTAAGTTGACGTTCTGTAACATTCAACATTGTCTGTTGCGAACAGATATGTATCTGGACGAGTTGAATTTGAGGACCAACATAAATGTTGACGAACATTTGGTGGTTAAGCGTACGTGGTTTGTGATTTTCGCATAGCGGGGCTCATAGACAATTTTGAGAGATGTTGAAAGACTGAACAGATGTTTTATTACCCAAGTGATGAATTGGGACAGAGGATTCAAAATAACGAATCTTGCTGTGTCCATTCTTCCGTTGGGAACGTTTCAAACTGGAGTTGAATTAGAACAAACGTAAAACCTTGGATCGATTGACGTTGAAAATAGTGCATTAGTCTGGATCAATTACTTCTCATTCGTCGAGACTAGTTCATGTTTCTAAGGTAAAGAACAGTCAATACAATCAGGTAGTCCATCTTTGATCATTTCAAGGAAAATACCAACCAATTTTGGGCCTAATGGACTGCCCACTACCACACCATCGACTTGTTTCTAAGC
>JTDE01001753.1:0-13904 GCA_014338405.1 Paragonimus skrjabini miyazakii | reverse complement strand
ATACAATCAGGTAGTCCATCTTTGATCATTTCAAGGAAAATATCAGCTATTGTTGGGCTCCACGGATTGTCCATTCGTGTATCATCGACGTATTCATGAGCACATCCATCGGAAACAAAACGAATATTTTTAGTATACTTAAGGATTAATACCCAAAATAGTTTAGATAAAGAAGTAATATTAATCAAAAACGATTACATAAATGTTCAATTGCAATAGAAAGTTTGTGATTCAAAGCCACCTAAATACATTTTGTGTGAAGAAGTGACTGAAATGTTTTCCAAAATTTCACATAATTCATAGAAATCCTTTAAACACATTTTGACTACTGAAATGAATTTGCGAAATGAATTCCTATCGTAATCTGTCCTTTAATTTAATATCTCATATATGATTTTTTATGTGATAGCAATCAGGTGATCGAGCAGATCATGGAAAACGATAGACAGGAGAAGATGACGATTAACACCATGTGTTTGAAGCATATATAGTTGATGGTACACCTGAAGACCACGGTTTTACACTACTGCAGCAGAAAGGGCTAACAGGCAATTTTCCCAAGTTCATCGTAGCACACCGAATGCCATCGATTTGCAACTTAAAGTCACATAATGGTTATTTCAAGATGTAATTGCACACTATTAATGTTTCTTAGTACTTGTTCCTTGTAATCGAGGTGCCCGATATATAAATATATATATATATATATAGAGAGATAATGGGTATCCCACTAGCTTCATAAGGTCATCTGCCAGCTGTCTCACAAGAGCTGAACGTACAGAACCCAAAACGCGAATAACAGTGTCATATATTCATGGCACATCTGAAGCAGCACGAAGGATGCTCCAACCAATGGGCATCCAGATATCACACAAGCTAAACCAAACACTTCGTTCAGTTTTGGTGAACGCTAAGGATCGTGTAGAACCACACGAATAGTCTGGCGTGGTCTACGCGATTCCATGTCTATGGTGTGACCGATAGTGTCTGGGAGAGACAGGCAAACAGCTTCGCGCATGCGTGCATCAACACCGACCCTAGATCACAACTGTGGGACCACGGTGCGGACACAGGCCACTAGGTCAACATACATCATGCGAAAGTGGTCGCACGGGCAAAGATCAAAGGGGAACGGCTTGTACTGGAGGCTCTCTATTCGCGAAATTCGTTCAATCGACACGTAGATGTAGACAGCCACTACGTCAGCATCGTTGACACTGAAACGAAAAACGAGCGAGGACAGACCGACAGGCGGACAGGGTGAGCGGCAGAAAAATCTCATTCCAACACATTTATTGGTTTGATAACGGATCCTAGTGTGGATTTGAAACGTCAAAATAAATCGTTCACTATTCAGTGTGTGCCCGTTCTTAATACTTTAAATACATACATATATATATATATAACCGATAGAATACAGACTCAAGTAAGTCCATCTGTGCTGATCGCGTTGGCTGTGGTATTGCACTTTGGTCAAGTACAAAGTTTCTCGTCAATGTGGTGTTCCATTGGTTAAACCTGTTGACCGAGGAAGAAGCAGTGACACGATTTCCTGATTATCCGGTTGAAAGTCTAAACACCACATGTGTAGACAGTGGATAACCCCAGGGCTGTTGTCCCACGAAATAATCTACGTACAACATCATGCCTTAAGCATAGCTTGTGCATGATTGTCCAGAATTCTATATCCTATTTATGTAGTTAACGTGACGTGTAGGTAATCCATCTGCGGTCGCTTATACGTCAGCTTCATCACCCACATTATCCAGCTGCATTCACAATGTTACATGCTAGAGGTTCAGGGCTGACCAGGTGAAATGGTCAGTCTGTAATAGTATAGCACTGATCAGCATCACCAAGAGTAGCAGATGCCACAGAACCTTTTAGAGTATGACTAATTAGAAAGTTGTTTAATTCGTTAAATAACACGTGATTGAGTAAATCATGCTGACCTTGGACCGACTGCACAACCGCCATGACAACGACTATCTTATGATAGGTATTCTTGATACCTGATGTTTAGATCTGATATACGTTTGAGGATTTTGATCTGTGTTTGCAGTGGTCGCCTCTGTCTGCACAAGTTCCGTTGGAACTAGTAGGAGGAACTTAGTACAAGTATCAGTGTGAATGTGTTTTTCTGTGCTGTTCAATATATTAGCCATCACAATATTTACCGAGTACCTTGAGGTCTTAATAATAAATTCACCAGCATACAGGTCAGTTTTACAACGATTGTATCCTAGTTCCCTTTTTTTCTGGTTCCTTTATTGTCATCATCCAACAATACGAATGATGCAAAAGTCGTTTGCCCAACAAAGCAAACTGTTGACCCATATTATAAGTCAACAACAGACAGAACTACCTATGTGCACGACACGACACACATGAAAAAAATGTTTTTGTGAGCAATTCACCCGCGTAAAGTACCACCTGAAGCCTGAATGCTTTTCTAAGCTGTTTTTCACATTTACTCCGGTATTTACATCAGTATATCTACTCGTGAGTAATAAGGTTGAGTCGGTCATGCTCATTGTGCTCAAATTTTATCATATGTTGTTCACACAATCAAACTTGGAAATCCTAACTGAAACGAACTAATCTTGTTTGAATACACTAACATTTTTTGGATCTTTTCGCGTTCACTGTATTGGACCAACAGTCGAAGTCGGCAAGTTTTTACTCGTAACTATCACAAGCCTAATGATTTCCAATGCTCACTGCAGGACTGGGTCTGTACTTGGCTAGACCTATCAGGCAGGCAAGATCGCCTAAGTTGGAAAATTATTTCGGGAAGTAGCTTTGAAAAGCATCAATAATACTACTAATAACGATGCATCTGATTTTAAGATGACGGAAACAAATTTATTGCACATAGTCTTAATCTCATTGAGGTTAATCTTCAGTTCATCTATTGATCTTGAATAGTTTGTTTATCAAAGAGCATAATTTAACTTTTTCCACAGTGTTTTAATTTTGCAGCTTTTCGTTACGTCTCACCTTGTTGTTTCGTCCAATTTGTTTCTGATAGATTAATTTTTGTTTACAACACTATAGAATTGGATGTCTATGTTGTGATTACATAAAACAGTCACGTGTCATACACACGAGCAAAATGGATGGTTAAACAGATGAGTTTATTTTTCTCCAATAAGCAACTGATTTCACGGAGAAAGCAACGCAGTTTATTGCGTTGAATTGAACGGCAAACAATTCAGTTAGCCCATAAAATACTCGTTGTTTGCAAAACTCAGGGTTATCGGTATTCACTGTTGCTTGTATTCTCCGGGTTTCATGCAGTCAACCAGCTGCGCAGTGATTCTGGTGACAGCTTTAATATGCGATCTACAGTTCAACAATGAACCGAAATGCATGTGTCCATTTTGATTAACGTTGATTAATTCCGCAATATACCTACAATTACGGGTGCTATAGATCAATACTTTTGAATTTTTGAAAATTGCTCACAGATTGGCACATTCCATAATGACCATACAAATTTAAATCGATTCGGGCCATGGGGGACACTGAATATATCCCAGGGAATCGTCCATAAACAGTCATGCAACTCACAATCTCCGGTTACCGCATCATACGGCTTATCAGACCGAAACAACAAGAACGATGGTTTCTTGTTGTTGTTGCCGTGAAAATTGTATGGAATTTTATGGATAGACGGATTTATCTATATATAAGATGTTAGATTGCACCTTCGACTGAAGTTTGTGGCATAAATAACCTCTCACTGGGCATGTCATGTCGTCCAATACAGTGTGATTATCAATGTTATAAGTACTTTTAAAAACAGGCAGGAATGGGACAGCATATTTTTGGTAATCCTACCTTAGAGTACGGCCGTTTTGCAGACCACAACGAGCCACAGTTCCGGGTCCACCAGTCGTAACGGTACGACCACAACCAACCATATGGGTCTTTATTACCTTGATGTTGTTTGTCCAATCAAGAAAGTCCTCCAAGATCCACACATCCGATTGGTGCAGTATCGTTTTACATCGTCTAACCACTTGTTTTATGTGTTGCTACCTAACAAAGTATTTATAACTCAAACTAAACTCGTAACTTTATCCACAGCCTACTATAATTAACTCGTTGAAGCTACCATCGGGCTGGAGATAGTTCATTGCCTGGCGTGTTTGACGAATGACTTTTACAGATGATCGTTAACTGTTTTGAGATGAGAACTGCCATAAATAGATGTTCAGTAGATGTTCTCTACGCTGACCAGGCCTGTTAAATTCAGCTCTTTTTCATCTACGAGTCAGTGTTGCTTAGTTTTTGCAAACCCATTGATGGAGCGTATTGTAATCTGATAAAGCAAGGCATCTTTATAAATGCATTTTTTTTAACATTGCGGTTTACTTCATAAGCACATGAAATTGAACGCAAGTGGACTGGAACTGAGAGAGATTTATGTTCAGTTCTTGAAGTTTATCCGATACATTACGGAATCATGGGGTAAAATGACTGTCTGGTGGCGAACGTTGGTGGTGAACAGTGTATGAACCAAGTGACATAAGCGTTTACAGTTTAAATAAAATCGCAACTGAACAATTATTGTTTGCATTATTTACTAATTCGAAATTACCCTTGAGCAATTTGTAAGCATACTTTTTTGTTTCATTTGAGCATTTACATAAGAAGCAAAATGAAATTTAGAAAAACTTTATACAAACGAGATAGTTTTTTAAGAAGCGTTATCAGATGGTTAACCTCAACCGAAGGTTTTAGTTATGGGAAAAATTCTGCTCCAAATACAGCCTACTGAATGCACGAATGGAGAAATGCAACGAATCGCCTGTTTCTGAAAGATCAGTGGAGTTGAAATGTTGGCACCCAGATCTATGTTTATGAAGCCTTCACTGTTAGTTTAACCCCAATGAGGTGGTGAATGTATTGTGAGTGGTCAGCGACGAATGTGACCCTTCGTCTTCCATGTTTTTCCAGTTCTACATTTGATCCAAGTGTTTCGCATTTTGATCTCGTGTTTTTGATTGTTTACATCCATACAACAATTTCCAAACCTATAGGAGGAGTCCACCAAAGTGCTTGTGACATTTCATGTCAAACACAATCAAAGAGTAGACACTGCGCAACATGTGGCCACCTTCAGAACTACAGTTGACACATGCTTCAGTCCAACCATGTTATCCAAACCACAAACCGACCGACGGTTTTGAAAGCCAGTCCCTACAACAGTGGGAGTAGACTTTCACATTGGCGTTACAGGGTGCTCGAAGAACTGGGTAAGTCAGAAGACTGATCAAATCCATCCAATAGCATTAGCCCTAGTGGTCCTCGGTTAATGACTGTCACCTTAACAAGAAAGATTCGTGAGAGTGAATCCCATTAAAAACCACTCAACCGTGAATGATGAAACATCGAGTTCAATACCAGCAAGTCAGTGGAAAAATATTCATGAATAAAAGAGTTTTCATATAGATTGAACATCACCCACAATTGATCGCAGCTGTCGCATTCCCATAGACTTTCCAGTCGGCCCCTTTCGAAAAGAAGCACTAGACTCGAGTTTCGCTCTCATTAGAGCTCGTCAGTAGTGCATATCATCGCCACTGCCGGGGCTTGAACCACGGACATTCAGTTCATGAGGCAACCGTGTTTACCACTGCGCCATTGACCTCACGTTAGGCACGACCGAATTATCATATGAGAACGCTCATCCACTTTCGCTTGTGAGTAATGGTCAGGTTGCCCGATCGCCTCGAGAGGAGACACAGTTACTGTCTGTTAACTCCAATCTATGTCCGTGGTTCAAGTCCCGGCAGTGGCGATGATATGCACTACTGATGAGCTCTAATGAGAGCGAAACTCGAGTCTAGTGCTTCTTTTCGAAAGGGGCCGACTGGAAAGTCTATGGGAATGCGACAGCTGCGATCAATTGTGGGTGATGTTCAATCTATATGAAAATCAAAATCCCCTACTACTCATCAATAAAAGAGTTCTCAGTAAGTCTCAATAGCGAACAGAACAATGAACCTACACCTCAACACGTTAACGTGGTTATGATAACGTTTCACACATATGCAAAGAATTGGTTAACAAAAGTTACCTTGTTTGATAATGTATAAACTTTGAACGATGATAAGGTTCGACCATTGTATAGGTTGAAACCAGCTGAGGCTCAATAGGCTAAATTTCCCGACCGATTAAATACGGCAAACCAACGATTACCTGACGAGAACATGACTTTGTAGCTCAACTGGTGGAGCATTTACCATGTCTGGATATGTTGTTTCTCTCGTTGGTTCGAATCTAGCCGAAGTCCAGACTTTTCACAATGGGGTCTTTTCTGAAGACAGTACAGTGCCGGTCGACAAAAACTACTAGCCCGAATGACATGTGTATCAACACCACCTACAGCTTGTAGCGGAATTTGTGTATTTACTAGATATTCTTGAAAATTTGGGATTGCCTGTAGACAGGATGTCTATGATTGATATCCAGAAACTTACTGAAATGTAACTTGGAAATACACTAGGTTATTCACATTTCTGAGTCGAGTACCCTTACATTTACTTGAGGCTTTCATATTCATATGCGACTTTCGTTTTTTCCTTTTTTGAAAAGAAGCACCGCAACTTTTCTCTCCTTCACATAACCTCTTCTCTTCGCTTTCAGTCGGTGACCATTGATTTTTAGCAACTGGACACACCGCGGCTATTCCGCTTGATCAGTTTTTACCACTCTAGGCTGACAATGGCCACCCATTAGGCTTACATAAAAAGACAACACACATCTACTAGTCTGGCATTTTGTCATGGGCTGGTTGGTGAAACAGCTGTGTCAACATGATGTGCGGATGAGTCCTCATACAGCGTGGACAAATGTCTATATGCCCTGTTGCTCAACTAGTCTATATGGCCCACACGGTAGTAACAATCGTCTACAGGTTAAACCAACCTAACCGTCAAGGTTGAGGTTATGCTTAGAATTGTAGAAGAGTGTAATTCTTTTTGGATACACGTCCGATTAGAAGTTGTGTGAATAACCAAAACAATGCCCCATAGGTTTAAATGTGCCTGTAATGGCATAAAATTAGTGGCCACAGGCTACATTACGATCAGTAAACTAGAAATCAACGGGGGTTATCAAGTAGTGTTAAAAAGTCTTCTATTAAGACGATAGGGCAACCAGAGCATTGTACATTAGTAGTTACTGATTGAAGGTACCCAGTTTGAGGTATGTAATGGTGTAGTGGTCAACATTTCGGTCGAACATTCGGTCCGATCTTACACAATAGTATAGAATCTACGGGTTTTTCATCGTATATGAACTTTCACGGTGTGTTTACAACGCATAATCCATTTTTTTAAAATAGTAGATACTTGTTTTAGAACATTTTCATTATTTTCAGCAAGCAAAACTAGCGTTTTGGTCATTTTTCACCGAATCACTCATTGGTTATGTAGTGGGTGAAAGTTACATCAAGGACAGTGGGCTTAACTTCCACTCCAACGCATCCTATCTGGTCGCCCGGGTCTGTTTACTATCTAGACAACTGTCCTAATACCCGTTGTGGGTTAAACAGATTTGTTAGGCGAGAGGGCATGTTAACATAAATCTATGTGTACTCAAGCAGATCACCCATGCTGTATGAAGCAGGGTTCGCGTCAGACCTCGTTTGTAAGCAATTGGAGCAAAAGAAGAGAACTGCAAATACTGACTGCTCCAAGTGACCTTGCAGTGCACTGTGCGTTGTAGTGAGCCTTATTGCCGTCTAGTGAGTGTTTCCTCTTCATGAGAAACAGAGAGATTAGGATGAACGAAATTAAAAATTCCAAAAGTGAAACAAAATGACTAACGGTGGTAGAACTCGAAATATCATCTACATATCGTTACACAAACTGCCGACAGTTTGTCTGCCCAAGAACTGATGACAGTTCTAGTTTAATGTAAGTCTGACTGTTTCTAATGTTGTTGCTATTAGCAAGTCCTGTATATTCTAATGTTTTATGTTGGTGCCTACGACAAAGAATGACTGAACATATGCCTAGTGGTTGGTGCGGGCCTTGACGCAACAGGCAATGGCAATAGAACGAGTGAGACAAAATCCGACTTCATCGTTTGCGAAGCACAGTATGGAAACAGGCCACGTTGTTGACACCGCCAACTGGTTTAAAGTATTGTTACGTAATCGGAATCTGAAATTGCCTGCTTTCTCCAAGATAATGTTAACCAGTACTCGCCATCCGGATCTGTGTGTTGATTCACGCAGTTTGTCTATCCTAGAACTGATGACAGTCCTAGTGCAGTGAAGTTGAGCGATCGTAACATACTACTCATACCACGGCTATTCAGTAGTAGGACCAGAACGTATATTTTGACATCGTACAAGCAGCAGGAAAAATGCAGGAAGGAAAATCAGAGTGCAGTATCACCCATAGGAGTCCCTGCTACTTAATGGAACTAAGCATTGACGTCTGCGGCAACCGAAAAGGTCTGGGGCCGAATACTGCGTGCAAATGAGTGGTTTTGTTTCAGGTCTCGTTTAAATGCTTAACCCATGTGTTGCTTTGTCAAATAAACAATCCTTGTGCAATCCGCGTTCCTGGATTACGACACTAGTTTCATGCAAATCTGACTGTTTCTATTGTTGTTGCTATCCACATGTCCCACATATTGTAATGTTTTACGTACGTGACTGACGGGGATAAACGAAATGTTAGTATCTCGCTATACAGAGTATAAATTATTTCTTTTCTAATCATGTATTGGGACCTCTATAGTTTTATTAAATCACGAGATGATGAAAATAAATGTTTTTCACCTGATTACTGAGGCCCAACAGAATTATGATTTGCTTTTATCTGTTATCTTCTAGAAGTGTTTTTTTCACCACAAACGAAAAGGTTGCATGTTCCAGAGCGTTTCGCCTGAACTATGGAATAGGTTTTTGATCAGGACTAACAATGACCCGAACATAGAATTTTCCGTGTAATCAAATATTCACTTTTATGCGCTATTTTCATTTCAAAAATCTGCATAAATTCTGTTTTCTCTCTGTGAAAAGAATGGCAGTAATGAGCTCAACCCCGATGAAAATAACACTAGAGTGTTCAATTCAAACTGAACTTCACATGGTTTAATTAATTCCCAACGGATAGACAGTAATCAATCCAACTTCAAGCGTGTATACCAGTTCTCAGTTTCTCATGGACAATGACTGTTCGGAGAGAATATTTTTGCGACAATAACGATAATCAAAAAGATGACGGTCATGGGCAGTGAAATTGAGTCCAGTCAAATAAAGTAAACTTCATCAACCTCCATACTCAAAAAACCTTTCTTCAAATCAGCAATGAAAAGTAGTCATCCTAAGATGTTTTCATTTTGTAATAATTGTAACTATAATAAACCTATACATATAAACTAAAATCCAAAACAAAATGCCCATAACCAGCAAATTGCAAACGTACGGTTGAATTTATTGCTCAGTATTCTGAAATGGGCAATCGATGAATCCTAAAGTGTTTATAAAATACGAGAATATTGCCTGCGTACTCTACTACTCACATTTTTAGATTCATCCCGAGTAAACTATGATCTACTATCAATATTTATTCATGCTGGCTGGGATTACACTCTTCTCAATCGATATGACCATAGTTCATTAAGTAGGCTTTCAAATCAACCAAACGAACAAGATGTAAAGGCAAAAATCACATCATGAGGATGCTTTTTTGAATTGCTGGTTAACAAAACAAGTTGAAATTTGCGGGTTCTTTATCAGTATATGATGGTTCGATTGACTGCTGGTTATCGATATCGTAGCTCACCCAACACAGTGTGCTATTGTCTTCGTTGCTGGTTTGAATTCAACCGAACCCTGAGTTCTTCTATCAATTGATCCAAAACAGTAATTAGTTGAAGTTTTCTTGTCTAATCACTTAGGTTTTTTGAATCGATTGAAAAGCAATGTGGAAATGTCAATCATCACAGAGTAGTTGAGAAGGGAACTTTTTCAACAACCATGATGATATGAAGGAACGAGTTATATACACAGTTCATCTCAAGTAACCTCACATGAAACATAGAGTAGGTACTAGTTAAATTGTACGGCATAACATTGTCCTGACTCTCAAAAGTCCACAGTCTCGAAGCAATGTTGGGATAACCTCATCGAATTTTCAGTCGATGTAATATTGATGAACTCCACAGATAAAACAAACCTGCTGCGAAAGTGAGTTTGTTTTCCAAAACGCAGAGCTAAAATCAGCATCAATTCCTCTTTATTTTCAGACAGATCCACATATTTGTGACTATAATACAAAAACATCGTTGATTTGAGAAGAGAATAATGCGAAACTATGGTCCATGCAGATTACCATGGCTACGAACTGACGCACTCATCGCTTGGTTTTCAAATTAACTGCTGACGTGGCGCCTAAATATGGACTCACTTGACAAAAATGATTTCAGCTTAGATGACCGATAACCTGGTAAGTTTAGCCCATTTCACGGGGTTGCCACGCCCACAGATGTTTGTGGCGACCGGCTTGACCAGAAAAATCTGCAAACAATGAAGCAATTAACGGGGAAAAGTAGTAGAGTCAAAACACACACACGCGCGCGATGAATGTTTGATGGAGTTGAGCTGGAACTGGCACAGTGGTGACAAAGATGAATATCAGTTGTAGGGTCATGCGTCCACATGCCAGGCAGCTCAATTGCTTTTGTCATTGTTTACGAACCGTGACAGCAATCATCCCAGCATGACAAAAGAAGTCACGTTGTGGAAAGGCTGGAAACTTGACTCTAGTCAGGTTTAGCCTAGTTTACTAACAAAATAGATATGTATACTTCCTCTTAACAACTGCTAAAAAAATAACTCTGCAAGTTAAAGAGCGCAAACTTATCGTAAGCTGATCAGGATAAGAAGAATATTGACTACTGTGTTGCACTTCTTTACTCGGTTATCGGTTATCAGTTTTCTCACTGACTGAAACCGATTAGCTGTTCGTGATTGGCCTACAAACGAGCAAGCATGTGTCACGAGCCCGCAATGAACCGAGATAGATTCTTACAAACAACCGGTCCTGGGGAACACAAGCGAAGTGGTCGTCACCGTTTTGTCCTTGTTTGGTCCCCACCACGCACCAAGAAAAACCGAGGAATCAAACCCACGACCCGTGACATTGTACTCGTGAAGCTTTTCCACTAGACCATGGAGTCACAGTCAACCTAGTTGCAAGAAGCCATATAAATTGCTTCTTGTAGCTGTGGCGCCTAAATCACGATCTTTTGTATACGCATAGTTAGCTGATGAGGAACATCCGCAACAAGACAAGACACAAACTAAACATAACCAATCATAAAACCATAAGTATCCGATGAAATATTGAGCCCAGATGCAACTAGTCGCTCAACAGAATGCACGCACTCATCGTTTCAGCTAAATTGCTCTTGCGGTATCTCCGGAAAACCAGGAAGCGTACGTGAAAAGAAGTGTAATATATTTATCCTACCTATTCACTGTGGTTCGTCAACCTCGTTAACGTGTCGTTGCCATTCATTATGAATATGCGCCTTGTGAGAAACATTTCATAACACTACCCTAGCAGCGTTGATTCGTCAACCCCTGATATGTTTCAGTTGAAACGTTGTCAGATCGATCGTTTGACTCAGAACCAGGATGGGTGTAGTCGGATTCTTTCTCAGTAGACAAAACTGCTGCCTTAGGTTTTGTATCACACGAAACCAGTACAGGTAAACCTTTTCGGACATTTATCGTCTAACAGTAAAATGCCATAGTGTGATGCAAGTTAAGCGTACGACACTGCGACCAAGAAGCCAAGGCGTATTACACGGACTTGGCATACAATTTAAACGTGTAACATACTATTAATCCGGTATACGCTACGATTGCTTGGACATACTAGGGCAGAAAAACTATCAGAACTAAGTAACATACAACAGTGTTCTTGATAAATCAGATCCCCTTCCACCTGGACACGGGTTCTGTCAGTTCCCGCTTACTTTCGACCTTTCTGGTAAATAAAGCTTTTTGTGACAAAACTAGTCCAAGAAGACCAATGTGCCTCTCAGTGCAGGTTCATATCATTTTTTTCATCCTTCCAGGGTGTCTGTCACAACTTGATTCGCACTGTCAATCAGCTAATCGTAATCACCGACAAAAGTAAGAGAAACTGAGGAAAATTCGGTTAATTTAAACTGGTCAACAGTAGGCTTACAGAATGATAGGAAAAATTTATGTCACATGGTCGACTTCATAAATAAGTGGCCCAGTTCGCATTACGTCTGAAACAACCTTGACTGAAGTTGACAAAGCCGGCCTGAACAGCAAAGTAGTTGACTTGGGACTTTCTTGACCAGACATTCTCTTCTCGTTTGTGAATGTTCTTGAGCAAGGCTTTTAACGCTATCTCGAAATCAATAGCATGGTTGGTATCCACCTGATTAACCAGTATCCTGCATAATATTTTGACTTCTATCGTGTTCCGGACAACCAAACACCAGTTACACACTCGATTATACTTCGATGTGGGCGCCGACCTGATAAGTGTTAGCAAAATAGATAAACTAATAGAATCTACTAGAAACTACAGCTATACGCAGTCTACACGAGAATTTATATGGCCCGTGATTCGGGCAGAACAAGACTGCATATCGAAGGTTTACTTGGATCAAATTGATTCTGTACATAAATAACTAATGGTTAGTAAAATATGCTGTTTAAATCAAGTGGACTCTGTGCACAAGTAACAGCGATCAGTAAATATAACGCAACAAAGCAGTGATGTAGACAACTGAATGAGACGGTACAATATAAACGGAAGGGAATTTAAGTGAGTTCGTAAAATCGATTCAAAACATATTACGTGCAACAATATAAGAATGGTCTGGTCAGTATATAATGTACTGAATACATAAAGTCGAATATAGGGGGCCAACGATACGATAATTTTGCCACTTGGATTTACGCATAACGACAGCTGAAACTAACGTTGTGCTGAAGGGCGTTTGTGGCTTGATAACGCAGTGGGTAACGTCGCAGAACCTGGCGTGGTAGTTCAAGAGTTCGGGTTTCCCAACAGAGACGTTCAGTCATTAGACCACCGTTTTCACTTGTAATCCTAACATGAGTTTCATGGATGTTGGCTAGACTCAACAATACGTCTTGCTATAGAGGATTTCAAATTGACATGACCAAATTTCGTACTGTTTTCATTGAATGAATTTTCACCTCGCTAATCAAACGATCTAGAATGTTGAATTATTCAGAAATGTCAACACAGGTTCTCACTAGTCACGTTTAGATTCAGAGTACAATGCGAGAACATTCTAACTAACAACCACTTCGAGTAAATGGGTTTAGAAAACATCCAACACAATAATGTAATAGTTACCAAACCGAAAAACACCGCATATATTGAATAACAATCTTAGTTATAAGTAACATTCATATTCAGACAAGCACTGTAAGTGACCCATTTCTAACAGAACTACTAGAGTTGAGCTCCGAATACTCTGAAGTCGCCAGCAATGAATTCCTCTGATTAAGCAAGTGTCTGAACTCCTGTCCATGTTCCGACGAAGTAACCGTGTTGCCCGCCACGTCATTTTGGGTGCATCATTGAGTAGAACAAATACGTATGCGCAAAACTTACAATGAAAGTGAACATGTTGTGCACAAAGCTATTCAAAATTATTGTTGTCTGCCCGCTTGCTCACTAGCATACGTTACAAACACAAAACTCGAACTAGTCCCGACGAATGAGGAGTAATTGATCGATACTAATGCACTATTTCCAAAGTCAGTCGATCCAAGGTTTTACGTTTGTTCTAATTCAACTCCAGTTTGAAATGTTCCCAACGGAAGAACTCTACAGAATGGACACAGCAAG
>JTDE01001752.1:62549-74549 GCA_014338405.1 Paragonimus skrjabini miyazakii | reverse complement strand
TTAGACAAACTGCGTTCGCGATTTTGAAGAACTGGTCCTTTGGTGGTTTGAACTAAACGTAATTTGACAACCGGATGATTGCGAGTTAGGGCAGACGTCAATTTGTGGTTGATGTCGTTGGTCAAACGATCCCCCTTAGATTGCAAAAACAGAAATATATCTTTCTTTTGAGCTGTTTTTACTGGTTCATTGGATTTGTTCATCATGCCGTGAGTGTCTATGAACTTTTCAGAATATCCGTTTGCAAGTAGCGTTTTTCTGAGCATTTCTTGTTCCATCTGGGTGCAAGTACACCTGGTCCCAAGAGATAAAGTTTTGATCAATCCCCGCTTGTATATTATCGGGGTAAGGCTGGAGAACTGAAGATACTGTCCGCTCCATGCTGCTTTGCAATGGACTGATCGCCGTAATGTCCTATCCTCACGCCTAGTGATGAGTACATCTAAGAAAGCTAAACTGTCGTGAGACAATGATAGATTGGGATGAATAGAGTTAAGGTTAAAAAATAAATCAAAATTATCAGTATTCGTAAAAATCAACATACCGCTTGTACAATAAGGCTTTGGTAATATTATCAGGGACTTGCCATTCAATTATTCCGAAAAAGATGTTGGCTAACGTTGGGCCTAACGGACTACCCATAGCCACTCTGTCTACTTGTCTATAAGAAAGTCCTTCAAAATTGAACCTGATATTTTCTGTATACAGTAAAATGAGATCCTCAAGATATTCAAGTGGAATACCTATATCACAGTTCTGGCTGTAAATAAAATCATATAAAAAGTCAACGGTCTCATGAAGAGGAACATTAGTAAAAAGAGAATCAACGTTAATTGAATACATAACTTGCGAACTCACCGACACGCGTTCTAATGTTTCTGCTAATTCAAAGGCATTCTTTAGGCAATGGGGGATAACATTTTGCGAATGAGGTCCAAAATTTCAACCAGCCATCGAACAACTTTATGATATGCTGAATTGTTCATAAACAAAATTGGTCGAAAGGTGCTCTATCTTTGTGTATTTTTGGTGCACTTCTCATTCGTGGTATTTCCGAGCCGATCAGCTTAATGTGCCTATATTGATTATCAGATATACAGCTGTGCAACAACAGTATCTGAAGTTGTCTTGCTATTTACTTTTCTAGCAGTATGTTATTTTCGGTCGTTATATCCTCCTTAAACTTCCGTTGATCTTCTAAGATTTTGTTCGTTTTCGTCATAAAATCGTCTTTGCTCCTGATGACCATATTAGACTCCTTGATCGGCTTTGGAAACATTAAATGCCGCAACCCTGTTTCATAGCTGAATAGTGTTTTTGTTTGACAACACTGCTAACGAATGGATGCCGATAAAAATTGGTTAGAAATATCTACCAATTTTGCATGAAACCAGCTCATCTCTTCAGAAGACATAAGTGACAGATCCTTCAATTGATCGCAAATAAATTCAAATTGAACTTGCGTACTCAACTTGTCAACGTCCTTAGGTGATATTCTGAAATTCAATCTAAAGGAGAGGACATGTAGCTGCATCTATGTGAACTGAGTTGATGAGAAAGAGGTTATGCACATGCTTTAAACCATCACCAGGAAATAAATCCACATTGGTGGATCGTTGAAAGACCAACGAAGGTTTACGGGGGATAAGATGACCGATTTGTTTGTATACGTGTATGTTTATTTTTTGTTATTGTTTGTCTTTATAACCACCAGCTTGCTATTTCAATGCGTTGAAATGCTACATGCGGGTGTGTTTCTTTTTCACTTTACTGCCCTTTAACTGTTTTCTCTGCATCTACAAACCGTCTAACAACTGTTATACCCCCCCCCCTCACCTAACACAGACACAGAAACGCACAAGTATATGATCACTCTCCTCCTACAAAAGTCTATGACCCAGTAAGTCCTAACCTCTTATGATGCCAAATATCATCTGGGTCCGGGTTTGTGAGTGCAAAAATGATTATGTATATGCGTAAGAACAAATACGCATACAGACACAACTAAACATTATTAACTCACACAAGCTTGACACAATTGCCCTCGGAAAAGAAAAACTTACAGACGGAGGTTTGGCACCTCGGCTTTGTATGCATCAGCGTTAATAATTGTCGCCTGTTTAAGTTAACTAAATCTTCCCAAAGAATCCTAAAGTCTGTATGCACAATCTTATGACTGCATCATTCTAAAGATGTTTGTTCATTCTATGTTATTTGATTAACTCGAGCAGATCATTGTTGACCAGAGGAATGAGACCCACCGTAGGCAAAGCGACGTCTTATATTACAGACTATCTCAAGATAGTTTATGCATCAGGTGTTTATTAATAAATTCAGAAAACTGAATGATAAAATAGTCAAACATCGCATTTGTCCTGGTGTAAACAGTAGTACAACAATCTCATTGGAAGTACACAACGACAAAGCAGAATCCGGGAAAGTACAATACACATGACAGATTTGTTACCGGCATAGTAATACATCCCCACAGGCACACATTTTTGTCAATTGAGAAAATTTAAAGACAAGAGTGGCGTATATTCAAAAACCTTCTGAAATAAAAAAAAGCGAGAAAACGTAGGAAAGATTCACAATGCGATCAGATAAGTTCAACATGGAAACCCAACGTGAACACTACTCACAACTGATCGCATACCTCACATACAGGTAGGCATGGTTAGATAGTTTTATTGGAAAAAATAACAATTAAATTCGAGGTTCAGTGTTGTTAGGGCCCATCAGTTCTGACCAGCATACCCTCGTATGCATATGAGTTGACCAATGGTTCATTTCGAGGTTATTTAGACCAAATTTTCAATAACTCAAAGCATCTGGGTAGTCACAATACGATCAAAGTCACAGACTACAGTCGGACATAATTTAACATCTACAAAATGAGGTGTAACTTGCACCTTTCTTAAACACAACAACTACGTGGAAGTTAATCGTGGCTTCGATTTTGAGTGTGGAATGATGGTTTTTGAACAAACATCGATAAACATAAATATATGGTATCAAGTTCCAATCCCTGTGTGTGTGAACAGGTTCATATGACTGTTCGTGTCTATCTAACTGGTGGGATCAAGTCGTCCATGGTAAAAAGAACAGAACCTGTCGCATTTTTTCTAACCTCCAATCTTGTTGGAATAATGTCCAAATTGATTGCGGACTTACAGTAAGATCCTCCATAAATTATATTTGACTCTATTCTACGAACTATGGTTGTGGGTTTGTGCTTGATGTATCATTAAAGACAGGAAAGTAACTGTGTTTCTTTATAAGGTGATCAGTGCTCACAAGCATACTTGTAAGTATATGTAATTATTCAGTCGTGTGCAGTCAAAGGCGCATTGATCAGCACCGTTAACATCGGAAAGTTCGAAACCTGTTAGTGGCGTGCGAAACTCGAGTAAATTTCATCCTTTCCGAAGCGATTGGAGAAAAAAATCCATCTGAATTTGAAGGCTCCAGTCAAATCCGTCTGAGCTTCATGTTGCAAAACAACCCATTGTTCATGGTTAACTAACCCACACTTAAACTAGATAGTGTGGGATATGAAAAAAATCTAATGCTGTGACAATCGCTGATTGTGATGAGTTGCGCAGACAGTTGAGAGTTTTACCAACTTTGATCTAGATATCAACCATGAAAACGACCACACGGTAGGTCAAACGAATTCCTCAAATTTGGTTCTTAGGATCCTGCTAAAGTTTGCACATGCACGCACGTGTGTATACACCCACCTCAAGGCTAGTGAGTGCACGTCTCCGCTTGGTGTAGTCGGTTCTAAGCCGAATCCAGTTCCGAAGGATTCGGAATGACGAGTTCGGTCGAAGCTAGATGAAAAGAATATAGAAAAGCGAAAACTGAGCCAGACTAGCAATCGTTACCGTCTGATTTTGATTCAAAGCTCACTTTGATCATCATCGGATAACTTCATAAACATGGACAGAAACACTCAACACAATTGTTCAACTTCTGGTTGTCATCCCTGTTGTCTTTAAATTTGTGCGAACTTAATGCCAGTGATAAAAAAGAACACAGTTAGAATGCGGATCGCGATGTTTCTGGGTTTTAAAAGAACGTGTGAAATCGTACACTGAGGTCACACTCCGCTGAAAATGTTTCGATATATGAGGAACCTAGATAGAAAACGGATTAAGATACGCTAATCATCGTGGCACATTTCAACTGCATGGAAAAGCGTTTCTGGTCGGCGAGGAGATGGATAACAGAATCAAAATGGTTCAAGATCCTCAAGCTGGGAAACTCAGATGATTCAACGACACCAGATGGATCGCAGCGTATGAACCTATTAGCAAGACCTCATATAACATATGATCACAAAATCTTTGACTTCCATCTGTGACGGAAGCAATTAGATAAGTAAGTGGTTCGTTGGAGCACAGAAGGTCAGTTAATACGACAGAGGGAAACGAAACTTACTGAACGAGTTATAAAAAAGGGATGCTCAAATAAACCAACTGTTTTCAAAACCTGATTGTCCATACATTGCAAAAAAATGACATTTCAAAAGGAATTCATCATCACAAAAAACAATATCAATTGCTCACATCAACGCTTAATAGCCATAAAACTTGGTAGACGAGAAAAAAGCCTTAAACAAGAAACAGTGGATAGAAAAAGACTTAAATACTGAAAACACCTTCGTCTAACATAAAACAGACGATGTCTACATCTAGAAGACGAAAAATAAAGCCACAAGTGAAAGTAAGACGTCATCAACAGAAGCTTAATGGTTTTTAATTGCTCCGTGTCAGTAACTACACACATTTCACAAGGAACTCAGCCATCACGCCATCGAGCAAAACTGATCATCACATTGCCGAACGTCTCCAACCACCGACTCTGTGAGCTGCGAAGGCACTAACCAGGAAGACAAACCTGACCACTGTGAACGACCTCAATTTCTCTCCGTCCGGCCAACATTATCTATCCTTTTCATACCTCAAGTTAGTCGGCCACCATAGTGACAAAGAGTGCTAGGTGAGATAAACACTTAGCTATCATCACTACTATGTGGTTTAGTCGTCTAGGTATATGAATACTTAAAGCTTGAACGAAGAAACTCACTTGGCACACTATCAAATACCAGCTTTATGACCTCCCCGTTGTTGATACGTTGGTGCCACTCGATTTAAGCGATCGAATACACACATCGACAGTCAAATAACTGAAGATCGTTCATGCAGTCTACTGTGAGTGGTCACCTTTCCAAATTATAAGGTAACACGGATCACACGGTCACCTTAAGAACGTGACTATTAGGCTTCAGTGAGATGCATCCTTATCACCACAAACGTCCTAGATTAGTTAATACTGCCCCATCCCATTAGGCACGAGGTTATACTTCGTTTCCTATACCGCCACCGTTGCTAACATAAACTGGCCAACAACCTCCGAAACATAAGCATCCAACATTAACTATATGTAATTACAACTGCCTTCCCAAAGCACTTTGTACATTGAAACTGCAAAGGGCATTCCAAAGTATTTAAGCGAGTGCGAGATAACGTTCACAATCGTTTGCATCACTCAAAAATGGTTAACCAGTAACAACAAGATCAACTGGTCTTCCATCTATTTGACAAAGATTACTGGCATCAATCTCATTGCTGATGATGCAGTAATTTTTTTCATTTCTATCGAGATTCTTGATTGCATACGCGATGACACGCATAACTCGTCGTATCCAACCTTATAGAAGAATGCTGCAACTCTAGTTTTATAAAAACATATGCAAACATATTTTTGGTAATTCACCTTCAAGCCGATACAATTATACAAGTTGACAGAGTGATATCTAGGCTATCGCAATTAGGTTGCCCGACCTAGTATGATGTCATGCAAAACGGTTTGCTCAGGCACTGCGCATATCCTGGTGTCAAATTCACCGGATCGATAGCCAAACTGCGCGACTAAACCAATTCACAGGCGTGACGTAATGCAGCAATCAAGCCATCATCAGTTGATCTACCAATGGCCTACGTTCTTTGTGGTAAAACCGGTCGACATCTCGATCTAACTATCACTGTCTTGATTAAGTTTACCAGCCCGGGGATGAATTCCCGAAAACACAATCACCTACGTGTCTTTGTTCCCATTACGATAATGAGCATAGTTGAAAGCTGGAATTCCAGTGTTACTGGCGTCTGTATCTAGAGGCAATGTCAAATTGACGAACAGTCTGTTTCTCGCTTCAACAAACATTCGCGTTAGTCACGCGATGAGACTGACGGAGAAAACTGAGACTATAAGTGTCGTCGTTTAAGCAAAACAGCCCCAAGAAAAACGGCAAATACGGGTATAGCAAAAGAGGTAAAAAAAAGTCAGAATAAGAAGTGGTTAATTTTTACGGGATGCAGCAACGAAACATCCCAGAGGAATATACACTTGCGTTATTCCAAACAATTTCGAAGCGAAATGTACCTGATAATTTTCGTGTCCACTTCATAGTCCGATTCGCATGAGCAATAGTAATTAGAAGCGCTGCTGGAAAGTAGATCAAAGAGAAATGGAAATATAGGCAGACATGTTTCTAGCACCAAATGTATGATAGTATTGCGAAACATCAGATACGCAGTAAACCGGATTGAAGTTGACCTCCACTAAGGGCAATCAAACTGAGTTTAATTGTTACTCGTCGTATCAAGCTCAAGTGACTGGTAAGCAGGAATAGTCCTAGCTGCATGTAACTTAATGTGATCATATATAACGCGATGATGTACTGTTTATAGGGTTGTTTATGTTTTCAGATTAAACCCCGGTGGTGCATAATACTGATATGCACAAGAAGAATCTAATCCACGAAGTCATATCGCTTTCCAAATGCAAACAACGTATGGTACGCAAAAAGGTGTGTGAAAGTGACTGGCCAAATTTCGGCTAAGTTGTGAAGAAAATTGACTCATTATTAGGAATTACACACTTACTGTTCGTCACGCATTTGCCACATATCTTCACCTCCCTCAGAGGTCGTCACATAGGCAGCGTCATAGCCATCCCGAAAGTCCGGATGATAGAAAGCCAGCTGATGTGGATGACAGTAGCGAGGGCTGGTCCGGACGCCCGGACGTCGTCTACACATGACAATACGAGCAAAAAGATGCATGAAGAGCAAAGTCAATTCAGTAAAGACTTAGATATACAGATCCCTACTCAGAAACTACCCACCGTGTGCCGGTTAGATGTTCATTCTTCCAAGATCGTGCTTCATCCCAGCCTCTAGCATCATTCATATAGTAGTCCGACTGCGGATGGTGGTCACTATACTCATCGCCATAACACCAATCATGCCAATTGACGTCGTACTGCGGACCGATATCCGAATGGACAGGTGAACGACCTGAGCGATATGGATCGGAAATGTGAGCCATACGCCAGGACGTATCCGAGTCCGGTAGGAGGACCGGTAACTGACCGTCTGCTTCGTAGCTGAAACGAAGAAAATAAAAAGAAGCCTGCTACCAGTTCGTTGTAACGCAATATGATAGCCGACAAAATATCAGACGGAATAAACTGAACCATAACAGACGGAAAAGAAATCAACTGACAATTCGCAATCACTGCGTGTAACATCTTCGATCACTTCCGGTTCCGTATAGAATTGTCGTCCGTTGAAGATCGGTGAACTGACCCCATCATACAGGCTATGCGTTTCCCAAGAAGAATGATCAACTGGTCCATCGTCCACTTGAGTGTCATACCAAATCGGTTCATCGTCCCACTCATAGATTCCAGTGGACATTCGAGTAAGATAACGTCCACGATCAGGTCCTAGCTGAGGGCGGCTATTGTAGGCTAAAGGCTCGGAGTCATAGTCGAATTCAGCCCCGTTGTGAAGATGATGGTGGCCGAACCAAGTGTTAGCGTACGGTGATTCGGAACCATCTGTTGTCGTACTGCGCGGGTGAATGGGTACTAGTATAAGGAAAAACAGTGCAAAGTTCATACTAACGTTTGACAACATCGTGTTGAATGACGTAAGAGATAGCGGACGTTAACTGGATTATCATACTAACCTCACAGTTTTAAGCAAACAGTCTAATAATAAACCATTGACACCACTCACAATTTCTTCGTCTGACCGGATGAGGAGTGTGAGCTAACTGGTTAAGCGATCGTGACTGCTTGGCTTCGGGAATTTCAGAAGACCAACGGAAAGGCCCACTAGTCAAACAAGAATCATGGGCAGTTGAACGCGAAGGAAGTTCGGACTGAGACACCCATGGAGATCGGCCTGACTCATTCGAATCTATGGTCGGACGATTCCAATAGCTCTCAGATGCAGCACTTGTAGGAAGGAATCCGTTCGGACAATGGTTATCGCGAGCAGAAGTTATGTGGGGAAATGTTGTCACAGGGACGATTCTCTGATCCACCGGTTGTGAACTGATCAATCCTATTGGAAGTACTATCGAATGCAATGCGCGATTAAGCACACAAGACCAAAAATGACGATGGAAAAAAGAGCAGTTTCAGAAAAGCAAATACTATAAAGGAACTAAACTGATACAACTTATTTCTCGTAAAGTAATGAGCTAAGATAGAAGCAAAACAAGCTAAAAAATAAAAAGTAAACATTGCAATCACCAATGGTAACAAATCGCTAATGCTAAAAAATTAGGCACTCGAAGTGATTCGGACTATGTGTCCATTAGCATGTATGATTTAATAAGGCAAGTACTTAAAACTGTAATTAGACTTTGATTATGACAAAGGGAGAAAAAAGGTAAACGGAGATTAAAAAAGGATTAATTTCGAATAAACACATATCCTAGTAACGAACAATATTACAAAAGAAAGTTGATTTTCAACTGTCCAGGTCGTTGACCACGGGCTTTAAAGGGGACCAGCGACTTGAGCCACTACAACACAAGGAGTTCAAGCGTTTTACAATCGGAGAAGACATTTTTACCTGGCCAATGCCAAAGTATCATTCAGTCTTCGAAATCGACTAGTCAGATGAATCAGGTAGAGTAAGTGTTCCTGTCGTCCTCTGGTCGTTCAACAGAGATTTTTAGTGGATAATTACTGAAGTAACTTGTATTACCAACAACATAAAACGTTCAAATATACCAGAAGATTTCAGCACAAATGAAAATATGTCGAACGACTGGCTCCGCCTCCAAAACCAAGTGCCCAGTCGTGTTCCCTCTTTTTTGTATTTGCTCATTCTCCCGTTCTTGTGGAACAGATTAAATCGACCGCACAACAAGGCGTTTATCGGAGAGAACAGGCAAGCATCATCTTGCTTGGCTAGCAAGTAGACGGCCATGAATGAAATCCAGAGCGATTTTGGCCCGCTTAGTTGACTCGAGTCATGCTCAATGTGAATGTCGCATTTAAGCCGATCTACTGCGTCACAGGTGTTCACATCACATGTGTAGAATGTCCTATCTTAGCCACTGCGGAGGCCATCGGAATCAGATGACGAACCCTTAATCTGTGTATGTGGAAATCTTTTTTCAAGCACTTAAGTTCTCATCGCGGTACCACAGTAACTATGTCCGTAATCCCCAAATGACACTAGATTGATGGTGGTTTAGGTTCTACGCCAACCATTTTTACATGTATTGTGTTGTATTTGGTCTGAGAGTGACGTCCAAAACGAGGTCGTTCGACATGTCTTCATTTGTGATGAAACTACGAGGTCTCCCAGAAAATATCAAGTTGGCGAAGACACAACAAACTCAGTATATGGAAGCAGTTATGCGTCTTTATAACCATCTAGAAAACGTGAGAAAGATGACCTATTAGAACAACGATGCCATTTGAGGAGAATTGAGGTGCTGTTGGTAGCTCGGGTTGATGGTTTCGGTTTTCGGTAGTTCAGCGAACTTGGCACTTGGATTGTATTAGTGCTATTGAGTAGTTTGTGTGTATTCTTCATTTTTGAACGCGTGGGTATTACGAATGTACCATCCACATAACCGATAGTCAGCTTGCGTTTAAGTTCTCCACGGTCGTCAGCATATACAGAGGAAGTTTATAAGGTGTATCGATGTGAAAGAAAGCTAGTTTTGTCGAAAATACTCCCTTGGGACCTATTCCTTTGCAACAAATTCTCATAGCTGCTACCGTTTGTCCGCAGTGTTCGGAAGTAACTTGCTTATCAATACTTCCTGGTAGGCATTCTTTGCACTCTCCACGTTTGAATATCAGTCAACTATTTTGGGTAAAACCGCGTGGTGATCACGCGACAACGTGGTGAGAAAACATGAGAATTTTGACTGTTCCATTAAGTAAAGTGGGTAGGTGTCGCCTGCTCGGCTAGGGTTCTCGTGATCACTCAATTCGTTGGTTAGAAACGCTATCCGTGAGGAAATTGGACAGCAGTCGATGGCGTACCCGCAGTCATAATATTTCCAGTTCTGTTAAGGCCATTTTAAAAGAACATTTGACCCTTTCAATGAAACCTTCCACATTTAGTTTACTCAGTTTTACTGCTGAGCTTAGAGGTGCCCCCAGCTACGATACCTTCTGTTCAGACTCGTGACCGTTGTGAATTAATGAAGGGTTGAAAATCATCCACATATCGTATCTACTTAAATGCTAAACCCGGCAAGCAACCGAACAATAAAACGAACCCAGTTCGCTATAAGGTTCACACAACTTTAGTCCACTCACAATCGGCTGATCATAGGAGTCAGGTCCGGACGAACAGCTAAACATTCTCCGTTAAGATGCAGGCGTACGGAGCGACATTCGGGAGCCTCGCTCTCGTCCAATTATTTGAAACCTAACTGAATATGTCTGGAAAACAGAAATCCGGACAGTTGTGAACAAATCTTACCAACGCGAACATTGCAGACAGTCGTGTGTTGCGTCGAGGATTTTATCGATGTCGTAGCAAACCAGAGTAAGATACGAGATACGAAAATGACGGTCTACTTAAGAGAAGTGAAAAACGTCAACAGTAGGTCATCCATTGTAGATCGCGTTAGTCTCTCGGGCTGGAGATCCAACGGCACAAGCAGTCAATGACTGAAAACTTCAGTGAATATCGCGACTTATCGGACTCAGTGATATGGATGCAGTCATCCTGACTGGGTCATCTTCGTGGCAAGACGTAGCAGTGAAGTGGAGGAGTAACAACGGTCTATAAGTTATTCTTAACATGCCGTCCTGCTTTCGTTTGCAAATGAGTTATTTCAATTTGAACATCACCCACTTCCTAGACAGGTCGGAATCTCCGATCCTAATTGGAGTTAACCGGACAGTTACTGTGTCTCCTCTCGAGGCGATCGGGCAACCTGATCATTACTCACAAGCGAAAGTGGTTGAGTGCTCACATATGATAATTCGGTCGTCCCTAATGTGAAGTCAATGGCGCAGTGGTAAACACGGTTGCCTCATGAACAGCGTGTCCGTGGTTCGAGTCCCCGCAGTGGCGAGAATATGCATTGCTGACAAGCTCTAATGAAAGCGAGACTCGAGTCTAGTGCTTCTTTTCGAAAGGGGTTGACTGAAAAGTCTGTGGGAATACGACATCTTCGATCAACTATGGGTGATGTTCAAATTGAAATAAACCAAATTCCCGACTACTCATCAGTAAATGAGTTATTCTTTGATGGTGGTTCACAGGATATGTAGCAAAATTACAGAATAAAGGAGCTAAGAATTCTTATGCATACCCAAATTTACGTTGGACATTTCAGAAAGAAAATAGGAAGTAGTAGATGGTTTTAGTTTTGGAAGATCGGCGATAACAGGAAAGTAAATGGGAAAAATCTGGAAAAAAAATGAGCCGAAATGAATCTAGTCATAATCACCTGAGCACACAAGCTGCATCAGTGTTCATAAAAATAGTAGCTGACTAAACCCAGTCTGAAGTCGGCTGGATACTCTTAGTGTGCATAGGAAGGTTCAGGTTGAACTCGTCTATAGGTGACATTGTAAAGATAGATTCTAGTAGTGTTGTATGACAGGCAGTTTCGTTGTGAGTAGTATACTACTCACAAGTAGTATGTTACCCAC
>JTDE01001752.1:41557-58659 GCA_014338405.1 Paragonimus skrjabini miyazakii | reverse complement strand
TGTGTTGAAGCCCAGTTTGAGAATCTTATCGGCCAATTGGCTAACCTTCGACTAACTAGTGCTGACAACTTAGGTCGGTTAAAGACTAAGTTCACCGATTTAGCTTATCGGTTTATCACGACTCCGAGTAATAGCCGGTGTGGTATCACGAGGCAACACTTGCAATCGTGTTGTTGTAAATTTGGTACTGACCAGTCAATAGGAAATGCTTGCATCTACCAGTTTTCGTGTTTTAAGTGCTCTGTTCAAACTAATCAAGGGAACCAACTGTTTCAAACTTTTTAAAAGCTTTTTACAAAGTCACGATAGGAAAAGAACGTGCTTCGTCAGTAGACTCAAATATGATGAACTCTTGATCAATATGGCAAGGAGGGAAGCTAACTCATAAGTAACATACCAAGCGAAATTGAATCAAATACTCGGGGTGGGTTCTCTCAAGTCAACTTTTAGCGGCATAAACGACGGGAAAGTATTGGACACTATGGCCTTCCGATAACAACATTAAGCAACCAAAACCATTTTCTCGCCCTGTTTTGAAACTCAATTTTTCTATCTTCCGGGGATAACAGTTTTCTAAAACTAAAACTGGTAAACATTAACGTCTTCAATGTCAGTACTAATGGAAAAGTTGGTCAGTAGGCAGCTTCGGCAAATATGACCTCAAGCCTAGAGCATGATAGGTGGTGGACCTCTGAAACGTGAATCTACGATTCTAGTACCGTTATTCACTTGAGTTCACCTCTATATAACCATTTAGTCAGGCGTTTCCTCCTCGAGTTTTCTGCTGACCGCGAGGCAGAATATCGTGGTCAAACTGGAGTGAGAATCTCAAGGAAAGAATGTCTAAGCTAAGTATATACCACTGTTGTGATCCAAGAACGCGGATGGCACAAGGGTTACTTATTCGACAAACCAGCACATGGGTTAGGCATCTAAACAAGATCTGAAATAAAACCACTTATTTGCACGCGGTATTCGGTCCCAGACCTTCTCGGTTGCCGCAGACGTCAATGCTCAGTTCTATTGATTAGCAGGGACCACTATGGGCGATGCCGCACTCTGATATTCTTTCCTGCATTTTCCTGCGGCTTGTACGATATCAAAATATATGTTCCGGTCCTGCTACTGAACAGCAGTGGTATGAGTAGTATGTTACGATCGCTCAACTTCCTTGCGCCACTAAGACGGTCACATTGTGTACTGAGTAAGCGCGTACTACATAAGACATTGCTGGCTAGAACGGTCCTTACTGGCACTGGTCACTCTTTTTTTTACAAGAGGACGGTTACAGTACACAACATCACTGGCAAAGATGTTTCTCGCCTAATGTTACACCGAAACCCCATTGGGCCTGAGAACACCAGCAAAAGGCGGAATTAAAAACGAGCATACATATGATAATAACTCAGTGATCGACAACATTACTGTTGTAAACAGCAGCAGATCAATGAGTCATATGGATGTTTAACTAAACATATTGCCAAGAACACCCCTAAATTAGGACGTAACGAATGGAAAGAGTTGGGACTTAACTAGAAAAATGCCTATCTACAGACAACAGCAGTGCTCACACTGCGCAGACAAACAATCAGAACATGAGTGTAAGACATCACAGCAAGACAGCGCCAGCGCTGCTTTCGCTAACCGGCGTCACTAATGGCACTTGCTCCACAGTCAACTCAACCAAACAGCAGCATTCACATCACTGAAACCAATTTACGGTCAATACCTCTGACGTATTCAATCGCCGATTCCTTGTAGCGACGGCGCCAACCCAGCATATGAGCCCGACCTACAGTGGCTAGTCTACTAGTAATTTATATTGATCCATACCAAGTCATCACTTGATCACTTGATCACTTGATACCCCGTACCAGTCGGCAACGGTCCCCATGAAGGGTATTCGGATTACCAGCCGATACCCTTACTACCTGGCCATCAAGCCTGCGCGTTCGTAAAGGCTGAGCAAAAATATTCATATTAAATTCAGTGCTACAACGTCAACCACATGTAAGCACGGTGAAGACGATTTGATTGGATCCTTGCTTTCGAAATGGGGCTGTTAACACATCACAATGAGGGGAAAACTGATTTAGATGACAATTATGCCTCGAGTAAAAAATTTAACTAACTATGCAATCAAATTAATAATAGAAGCTCTCAGGAAACACAAACTGAAGAGATTTTGAGCAATTTACCGTTTATAGAACAATCCTGGAAATAAATATTTCCGGAAATGCGACCTTAAAGCAGATTACATGCAACAAACAAATTATACGCAGTTAAACGAGCGAAACTGGTCAGCCTGAACAAGTTAAAATATTGAAGGGGAGTTAAGCCTAAAAGATTTATCTGACTAACCACATACAACTGAGAACATCCACAAATGTTAGCTAAGCGTCCGAATTTTGACAATCGAAACATACTGACGCAGGCGTATGTAATCCCAGTGACATAAAGCTCGTAGCCGTTAATCCAACAAAGATTTTGCCCCCTCCAGCGAAATCGAAATCGACCGATCAAGTGGATCTGTGTGCCAGAATCAACACACGTACGTAGACGGAACAAGTTAACATACGCAATAACAAACAAAAACGTGATTTTGGACAAGACGATTAATGGTTTTCTTCTAGACATTATGCGGTTATTTACGCAAATCACTGGTCAGAGGGGAACACACACTGTGTGCTTACCATTGGGTCCCTCGAGACGAAAACTAGCCAGTACAGTGTGTTGCGTTGGTGTCTTGGTACCGACTGGGATCCCGTTATCAGTTACAACTTCCGCGTTCAAAATGCTCCACAAACCGGGTACCTCCTGATAGGGTCAAATAAAATATGAGACAGGCTCGGTTTGAATAAGACTCAACTGGGTGCAGTCAGTGAATCTACCAATTTTTCAAAACCTGAATTTAAAAAAACAGCATTTATTCTATGTATTAATCCATAACATTCACCTCTAAGTCTCAATGACACAAGCGGAAGGAAAATACTCCGAAACAGATCGAATACCATCGTTATAACAAGTACGATCCAACAAAGAAAATTACCAAGTGTCAGACAGCCAGCAAACGCGTCATGAAAGGAAGACACGTTTGAAAGTTACAAGCATACAAGTGTGAATGAATACTCTTACGCACAGAACCTATCATACCTTACCCCGAGAAGACCAAAACTCTGAGAGAGAAGTGAGTGGCATATAATCGTGAACAAAATGGTAGGTTTGTAGGCTTGTCCTAAGCAAATAATCGAACTTATGTCCCGCAACTCGGTTGTCAACATATTTGTACACTGGCAGCTGGCACAGATAATAGCTATTCTGAATCAAGTCTGGCAGGTTGGTGAAACTTGAAGATCAGGGCAATCCAAATGAAGAAATTTGAGAGCATCGAATATGGACAGTAAGAATGTATGAGAGTAGATCAAACGTTTCGAAAAGTGTGCAGCTTGCACAAAACGGAAAAGATCGACCGTCTCTCAATTTGTCACCTCACGATGAGAGGCTCTGAGGTTGAACAGTAAGAAACCAAGTACACATTAGGCAGTCCATTCAACCCGTGTGGCTGATAAGCGATACGGTTGGGCACGTGGAATGAATTCGAAATAGAGTAAACTACCATAGAAATATAGCAGCATATTTGAAGTTCAATTATTATGGTCCACTGGGACGAATCACTGGCTCTAGCAAGAGAATAACGCCAGACCGAGAAGCCAGGTGAGACGAGATAAACAATTCAATGTAAGACACGAAATTCGCTCCGTTCTCTATCAACGTGCTTGTTAAACGTAAACCAAATCCAGAACACGCTGCTGTGCTTCGGACGGGATAAGCGGGAATAAAACCATATATCTGACTACAGCCGTCTGATCTAGTTCGTAGGACTTGCCTGTAATAATAGTATACCAGGTTGGGTTAGGAAAATAACCAAAACGCGCGATAGCAACACGCGTCGCCGAAACCAATGCAATAATAGGGTCGACAATTTTTTCTATCTTCAGTATTTTTGGGGAGGGCGTCCCATGTGAATTTTATGCAGATTCGCGACTTTCTGTAAACATGATATCAAACGCAAAGCAACTGAATGGCGTTCCTTAGACTGTGCAGTTTTCAGTCTGTGTATACATATCATGTTGGTTATCATGTTGTTAGGGCGCCCACCCAGTTATCGTCCAAAGGCGCCTCCACTGTGAGAAAGAAAAAAAGACTTACTTTGTCCTAGTTAGCGGACCTGCTCAGAGCGGCTGAGAGGCTTTGGGTAGTTTTCATCCGTCAGACTTTTTACTTCGTTGTGCACATTAGTGACCCTAACGATATTTTTCAGGTAAATGTCCTTCTCTTTTTTATGATTCGGGAATGTTCTTATGGCCACTGCGCACCTTATACGTACTTTGCCCTTGTGGCCTTGGTCGCACACGTTTTGGAGCGGAACAAAGCTATTTTTTGTACGCGTCTTTTGGCTTGTCTTGGGAGCGAATACGGGGACAGTCGCAGTACTTTTCGGGACCGAGATTTTCGTGCGAATTATTAACGGGATGAGAATCCGATTTTATTAAGCGCACCACTATACCGAGATCGAACCAGCGTATCGTTTGGGAGGGTTCACAACACGTAAACAATCGGGCCACACGAAAGCCAACACACTTTCCAGTTGCATAAACTGGAAGAGCTCTGCTCTGTAAAGCAGCACACATGTGAACTCCTCAATCTCAAATTTGGAAGTTAGGAATGGTACTACCATGATACTGCCGAACAGTTACTAAAATCACACTACGAAAAAGCTTCGGGCTCACAAGAGGTCCATTCATCAAAATGCACTGTGTCCATAGTTCTGACAGACGAACAAGTGTACGGTAACGACCCGCTCTTCAGGAGAAAAGTCAGCCGTTACCAATAGAAGCAAACATAACTGAATGCCAATCTGTTTTGTTCACTCGTGACTGCGAACGCAGTAGCCTGATCTATATGTATATGATAGCATTCCTTCATCAATTGGTGGAAATTTCGGTTTCTTTAAGTCAACACTACAACCTGTTGTGCGCAGCTATAAAAGTGCATCACAGCCAACAGCTTCACTGAATTTATCTCTTGTCAACTCCTACACACCCTTACTTTGCACCTATTAACCGTCCAAAACCATCCCTCTTGGACCAACACAGAGGCAAGAATGGTCAAGCAAGTCTTTTTCACTCCTATGAATTTATGTACAATAGCAAAGCATAAAAGTCGAATAGTGGTGGGTTGCGATTGATGCCGATGATAACGTACTGATGATACTCACTTTCTATCTGCCTGAAAGAAAACGATTAAAGCGTAAGTAGTTATCAACTTACTAGTTAGTTCTTGCATTAGGTTAATATGCGCAGCATCTCCTTACTGCGAGTGGATAACTTTACGGCACAGAACATGACAGCAATCTTTGTTCAAGCATGAAAATCAGCTTTGTTCTGAATAAAACCAGTTAACGTGTCAAGGGAACTGTACAACTTCTTTCAGGTTATCGCCCAACGTCAAAATATCAACCGCAGGGTAAGGAACGTTTCCTATTTCTAATTCAAGACTGTAGTGGTGAGAGAAAAATGTCAATCATAGCAACCCCAAATAAGTTGGCCATGACATGTCATCAAGTAGGCTACATCTATTGTCTGGACATTGAAATCCATGTTCGGAATGAAACCAGTCGTTCTAAGTCACCAGGTGGAAGTAGAGCATGCAGGTGCTTTCACACGGGTTAAATAACAACCACAAGCTTTCTTAGCGGATCATACAAACATAGTGACTGGACGGTTGTTGTGCCAAAATGTCGTGATCGAATGTCTTGGGTGGAAAATGGATGACACAATTCGAAAGTTGTTCGCTGTATATGAGACTTTGAACAGACTTGCCAACCCCACTGCATTTGACCAATGTGTTGAAGTGATTTCATCCTTCTGTATTGCGTACCATTTGCGTTTTTGTAGAAGTCGTGGAACCCGTGGTAACTGCGTAAATTCAGCAAGTGTGCTTCTGATTCACAGATCTGCTCCCTCAGCAGATGTTAGCCTTGTGCACAAGGCTGTGCTCCGTTTCAGTTAACACAAACCATCGGCACAATAATCACAATACATTACGATACTTATGGCCTCGGTGAATTGTTACTCAACGGGCAACAGAGTTATCCATTTGAAAGTATTTTCAATATCACAGGGAATGGACGGCTCTCCTGCTGGTAGTGGTGTTGTGCAGGAATACACTTTAGGACTTCCGTTGTTTATCATTTTGTTCATGAATTACTCAGCAGCATCGGTTAAATCAATGTAACCGATGCTGCTGTGTACCGGCGACACAACTACGGTAAACTACATACATGGAAACACCATATTACCCTCAGAACTGTCTAAGCCTATGGCCCAAAAGTTAAACTTACTGCTGAACATTAACGAATACAAAGTCACACACAACCGTTATCAAAATTGTGCTGACTACTACCCTGGAAACACCAAACTACTAATACCAATGTGTGAACGAGACCTACGGAATCTAGTGACATAATTTAAGTCCGTCTACATTGTGTGCAGCCGTGTATAAGGAAGCTCAAACGTCATTGCACCTAGGAAGATTTAGTGGAACTCATCACCCTGAAATCACTCTCACTATGTTCGGCCCTGTGATCAACCCAAAACTGGAGACGGACATGCAACCTCATAGTCTTTAACCCATAAAAGCGTTCACAGACAGGACATCATAAGAATTACGATGCTCAGAAAAATCCTGTATCCAAAGGGTACCGGAATTAGGTTAACTCTTGGTGAAACGCTAACACTCCGGAGGATACCTAACTCACATCCACAATATACTTCACGCTCACGAATTCCTTGACGGATCTCCTCCCACTAGACTAGAATGGACACCTAGAAGTTGGCCACTTCTAATCCATGGAGTTGCTTACGGTGTATGGATGTATAGGCAGCAGAGGCAAAAACAAGACAATACCCCATCACATTCGACAACTTGCCAAATATGTGCCCATCAATACGCCCACTTCACGAGAGCGCACGACGTGTGTAACCGTGAACACACGATGTCCGAAGGAATCCCCTAAGGAGTTGAACAAAGCAGTTACACGGACCAGAAACCATTTCGTACATTCAAGGCCCTGTTGGTAACCGCTTTTCTCAGTTCATTGACTTCCCATTTTTGTCTTTTAGCAAACAAATTCACGTAAAACCTAAGCTGGTTGTATGAAAAGTTCGACCTAGAATAGTGTACTTGTGTACAAATATGCGTATGATTATAATGTCAATCTTATCATGGGCAAGTAACACACATACAGGTAAATATGAAATAAGTTGTATGATTGCTCCTTTGGACCATCAGCGTTAACAAATTAACAAAAATAAAAGATGAATGAGTAACAGCGACCAAATACAAAAATGGATACCCTGCACAGGGTTTAGAAAACACACTTATCAAGCATGCTTTTCTCTCTTCGACAGTGAGCTGCATCATTAACGATAGCCATACAATTACCGTACTACCATGAAAAAAACAAGGTCAAGTTTAAAAATAAAATGTAGAGATGGAGAACACTTAATTCTCCAAAACTCATAACTACATTCCAACAATTAGCATGCGGGCAAACAACCGAGTTGCAGGCGAGCATGAGATTGTACATGTAGGACAGCTTTCCTGCTAGTTTCACAAAACCACTATAGTAACTGACATAACTTCAAATAACTCAGTCAAACAAGGACATCAGCCACGTAAATTGATCCAAGTAGCTACAATACCCTTCCCAGAAGCCACGTGAGCCACGAAGAACCTTAACTGAAAGACGAATGAGACCTATAGTCCCCAACGTGTCAGTGGATGTTTTCATTTCGCTTTACAAAATCATCAATCGTTCAATCAAACCTTAAATCAATGGGCTTAAAGGTTTAGCAAAGTGTACGACACAGGCTGACACTCTCAACACCTGCCATGCACGGTTGTAAACTCCACTGTTGACTGTATGACCACATACAGTCAGTTGACTTCCTCCATTCTTCCAAATGGATTCATGCAAGGGGATTAACCCTCTGTTTCGAATATCTGATTTAATAAGCAGTTACGGCGGACAGATCTCTTTACAAAGGCACATAAACACAAACTCAACACATACATCTGAAACCACCTGTCCACAGCATCTGACTTTACTAACAAGTGGTCGAAGCACAGTGCTTTACGGCTCACAACAATCACTGCTGCTTGTGTTTCGATAGGCTGCGAACTCACACACGGACGAAGTCCGTATAATCCAAACCCGTTATGCCTTCGAAAACCAGATATTTCTGACGATAAAAATATGCTCATGTACACCATAGGCTTAACGTCGAGAATAGGCTGGAATTGACAAGCCGTTTGAAGCAACTACTGTTTCCAGCCACCGAAAGCTTTCAATGTTCAAGCCTCTCAGAAAGGTTACGTAGCCAGAAAACAATCTTCTAACAGCTCCTTTCGATAAATTAGATGTTTTCAAAATCCAGAACTTCGGGCTTCTAGTTACAAACAGTCTTACAACACAGTACAAACTCAGTGGCCGCTAGCCTCTTCATTGTTAATCGTTTGAATCCGCTAGACACGGAGACAATATACTGTAAGCAACTACCTCGAAATATGAGCCAGTTTGCAAGTAGTGGGGAAAAGTGCACAGATTCGGAACACCTAGGGTCTCTGCAATCATATACACACATTTTTCACTCGTACATCGGGAAAGAGGGTCTTCTGAAGCAAGATGCGGGTAACATTGGTGTAGGAAAATAACTAGGTCTATCTCACGTGAAGGTTTTCCAATTGTCGCTATCATCCGCGATAGCAACAGTAAAAGATTCTCTAAGATGACTGGTCAGCGAGAGCCACAGTGGTGCCCGTGACGTAAGCCATACCAATGCATGCGTGGTCAGCACAAACAACAGAACTTTGAAAGAAAAGGTTTTCAACCACATGCACCAGTGCTTATCCGACAGATATATAAATTCGACTGTAAATTAAGCATGTAGCTAGATTTAACTTTTGTTCAAGCCCTTGGATTACTCGTCAGCTGTATGATTCGACCCCCATTCCCCACTTGGCCATCGAGTTAATCCACCGGACTACACACGAATCACATAGGCTGATCGATTTATTTCCTGGGAAGTGACGGTCCATTCCGGTATGACCTTCACCTCTAATGTTTTGTTTCTGATTGGTTGTGGTTAAGTGCTTCATTGTTCAATCATTGTTATTCTCTACACATGTAAACTTTATCATTGTTGTGACTAGTGAAGAACTCACATAACTGTAAGTGTTTCTACTTCATTGTGTTATCGCCACCTGTTGTATAGAACCATGGTTGGGCACGCTTATTGACGGTCTATCAGTATATATTCCATACAGATCGAGTAGTTAAATGTTGTTCATCCGGACCATGTGCTTATGGTTAACTGACATTTCTGTTACCCTTTTAGTTACGGCCCATGTGCAGAGTTCGACGGCATTATTTCACACAAGTCCCAAGGTAACATGGGTTTAGGCACGAATGCGACTGATTAGGAAGTCACATCGATCACAATTTCAATGTTAGCAGCTTGAAAGAGGTCGATGCGACAAACCTACAAGAACATTTTAATCAATCGCGTGAGAAAGAGACATAAAACGTGCCATCGAACACATAACTAATTGTTCCGTTCCTCTTCAGGAAGACGTGTTATGACTGAAGTTCTGATCTTTTACTCGGAGCATAATAGGAATGAGGTGGAGGAATACACGCCGAAGAATTGAATGCTTACCTTGTTTGACAAAATGATGTTCGGTAACGGCATCCACAGAGCTCCCAACAGTTTACTCCAAAGCAGACCTTTGGAATGTAGTTCAAGCAAAAGTCCGCCATGTACTCTCTCGGTTTCACTAAATGCGAACAGTACGAAAGTAAAGACAGTAGCAATAGGATAATTTTAAAAAAGGTATAAGATCAAGTAAATGTTGTTTGATAGTCTGAATGGAAATCTTAATTAGTTATTCCAGATGGACAGTGTAATCACTATGCTTCCGGTGAACTACAATGGATAGTCACGACGCGAGTAATCAACACGATGCCATAATAGCTTGTTGATTAATAATTCGGAAGTTAAACCGACGCTGTTAACTTAAACACTACCGCTGGTCATTCTGTGATTGTGCTACAGCAACTAAGTTAACTAAGTGGAAGCTTTTATAAAAGATGAGAAAATTCACGTCTCCGTCAAGAGGGTACTAACAGACTCCCAATTTAGATCCCTCGGAAACCAATTCGGTTGCGGCGCAGCCCTTTTGGACCAAGTAAGATGACATGCAGAGACAATAACAAATCTAGCAATCTAAGTCCAACAGAAAATCATGGTCTTGGAGGTCATAGCCAATTCCATCAACTGCTGGACCATTTTGAGTAGAACAATGCTTAAATGTCTCTCCTAATAAGCAACTAACACGTACTTGAGATTTACGACCATAGATGACTTCCTTGTTTGATCAGTAACACCTTGTTCGGTGGACAGTTCGACATTCATTTCAACGTTTTTAATAAAGGACGAGAACATGCTCGTAGATAGGTGCGAAAAATAATCACTCTTGGATTCTCACCAGTGTTAGTCCAACCATAGTCAATTGGGAGGCGACAGCTGCGGTCAACCGTGAACGACGTCCAACTTACAACGACCAAACTCCTCTATTGTTCACCAATAATTTGGCGTTCAGTTTCAGTTACTTGTTCAACATGTAGGTCCATCTGGCCAGCGAAAGTTATCAATCAATCAAATACAAAACTATTTCTGAGAACCACCATGTATAGGATGTTTCAAAACCGAATCCCTCTGAGTGGTAAGACTGGCAGCACATTAAAGGCATCTGCCTTTCTGAAAACAGGATTCATAAATAAGTCGTGCAAGACAGACGAAATGAAAATAAATTTCATAATAAAGTGGTATCGTGAATGGAATGTATATCACTGAGTAAAGTAAAACTATGTATTCCGAGAAGAAACATGCAAAAATTCATAAAAGAAAAAGATCCGAACATGCGAGACGTATCTAACCTGTCGTCATGGAGACAGACTTGCTGGATAGACTTAGACGACCGAAACGATAAGGAAAACTGACACCAAGAATCCAGTGAACAGTAATTTAGCTAAATAACTGATGAAGCTTTCGGAAACTATGAAGAAACGGTTGTCACAAAAATGTGTGTAGAATACGTTGTATTTTCAATGTCTGTTAGGGATTTGAACATCTCAGAGTTTACAGTGGATTCAATATGACGTCTCGTCATTAATTAGATTAGAGGGAAAAAATGCTTTTTTTGCCCATATAAAGCAAACGCATGTTGAGCTCGGACTACCGGTAGATCAGCTAACATAACACTTGAGTCCATTTTCAGTCCAGTCTATTTTCCAACCAGCCTATCCTAATAATGTCAATCCAAGCCTTGGTCTTCGGATCAAAGTGATTTTCGCAGGTACCAAATCACCTAGGATATTAAACGGATCAACAAAGTGGGTAACTTTGGTGAAAATCTACTCGATTCACGGCTTATCCAAACCCCGACACAACAGAAAATCTAATAAGAGGCCAATCTAAACGTCGCGTTAAAGACACTAAATCACGACTGGACGAACAGCCTTCCGTTATTCGCTAATTTCTCTGTGCTGTATAGCACCAACTAACCTACAGTCTGTCTTTACATGTACCAATACGATCAGCCAATAACAGATTGCGATTTTTTTAATACTGTTGTACATCCATAAATTTGGCTTTATGCTGATTATGCTGCTTACTGCAACCAGTACGATGTGTGGGAGGTTACAATTTGAGTACGATTTATAGGGCTATTCGGAGTCCCTCACTCCGAGTATAACAGTAACACAAGATCTCTTTCGCATCTCAGATGGCTTCATCGTCAAACGTGGTACGGTTTAGCAGCAACAAAATTGGCAACGGTGTGCTCGGCCACCATAAACAGTTCTTTAAATTCCCAGAAGGTGGATTTTCCCAGAAAGCCGTATACTGGAGTTTTGATATTCAAAAGTACCGCACCAACAGGTGGAAGTTCTTTTGTGAGCTTCGCTAGATGGGTTGCAGAAACCCGAATGCTGACGTTCCTGCAGTTATTTGTGATAAAAAACACTATCGTGCGTCATTCATCAGACTCACTCTGTTAAACGGATCAGTCGATCTGTAAACTGTTAAAGACGCCAATGGATCGTAGTAGCCCATGTTGAAGAGCATTGCTGTTTCTTCAGCAATCCGCCAAATTTCCGTGAACGGATAATTCAACTGTCTTCACCTCCTTATTATCAAATGTGCTGATCTGTACCACGATATCCCAACTCGCCCATGTAGTGCATCGATCAAATGAGTGTAGTTAGGCGTTCACGGCGTCATTTTGATCGTGAGCGTCAGTAGCACCGTCCGGTTACGGCAAAAGGTGCTGTCGGTCTGCACGTGTATAAGTGGCTATGAACTCGTAAAAACGGTTATGCGACCGGATTAATCGAGCGTAAACTCACAGACGCGCTGCAGATTGTTTACACCAACAAATATGGCCTACCCCATGTCAGCTTGTCAGTGCAATGACTGAGCCTACTCAATTGCCACCTGGGGAACAATGTTTTATTGTGGGTGGTTGGTACTTCGTTTGATCTGTCACAAACTTCCACACTAGCATAGTTAGTTCTGGTATACAATAACCGAGTTGTCTCATAATAGATAAGAATCTTAGACAATACGTACTCGAACCTACAACCGAGGGTTTGCCTGTTACCTTTGTTACCACGGTGACACTAACAGCGGATGATCTGCCCTAGTTTAGTTATTAATGAAAATTTTAGAATTCGGGTTGTTTCAAACCGAACGTCATTCACTTTCAATCAAAGCTCCAGTGTTTAGATAAGCACTTCGGCCGATCCACTTTGAAATGAAAACACTAGACTTGAGTTTCACTCTTATTAGAACTGATCGGTAGTGCAAATCCCCGTCCGGACCGGAATTTTCCCTCAAACCATCGTGTTTGTGAGACTAGCGTGTTAACTACGTTAGTAATCTCACAATAAGAATGACCGCATAATCGTACTCAAACGCTTAACCACAGCTTTGTGTGAAATAGTGTACAGCTTGCCTGATCAGTTCGAAGAGGAAATAAACGGAATCGCTCCGCTCAATTTAATCGATGACCTCGTGATCACGAATCCTCAGTTAGGTAGAAATTAGTCTTCATTGAATCAACGAGAGTGGGAGGGTAAACTCCATCCCCACGGAGAATATACACTATTGAAGAGCTCTAATAGAAGCGAAACTTGAGTCTAGTTCGATGGTTTGTTGATCGGAAACAGCTTTATGGAAGTGCTGTTTTCCGAATTTCCTTCATTGGCTGATCACAGTAGTGTTGCAGAACACTAAGGTAACAAGCGCTCGTAATAAACATCGCCCCAAGATATCATAAGCAATAACCATGGAACACCAAAACGACCATTTGAGCTGAGTTTCGACCCGAACTAGTGGACGACTGATAGACCATAATCGGTGCAACAACAAACGTAAACAAACGCGTACAATGTGAATTCTTCATTCCATTTCGGATTGAGTCCTTTGATTGACCGGCTGGACGACTGGACTTGTTTGAATTTCACCGACACGTACGAACTGGTTGAGGCATCAACACCGACCAGTTTAGCCTCAAAAACTGGAGAAGGAATTGAAAAATCAGGAAAAAGCACACAAACAATTGGCAGTTGGCAAAACGGAGAAAGTTTTTCAAAACGATACATGTATGCATGTACAGAGATGAGGAGGGACTGGCGAGACAGTGTTAGTAGTAGCGTATTGCAATAGACATAAGAAATAAATACTAAGCAGTTGACAGTCCATCAACCCTATAAACAAAGACAACAGCAGTCGATACAGATGCACTACTATCATACGGCTATATCACAGAAAAGATACACACCTAAAACAAAATAACGGTAGCAAAACAATGAAGAGATGGCCTACTGTATAAAATCCACAAGAATCTGTGTGTTCACTGACTAACCTCGCTTCTTTTGTGCATTTCAACAGACACCCCCATTTTCTCTGACGAAAAACAAATCTCACTGGCACTTGTATGCAGCAATCGATCGTTCGTAACAAGTTATTCGCTGAGACAGAAAAAAAGGATCGATTTCACTAGCTAGTGTTTGGACACTGACGCGAAGTCCCCAGGAGCACCAGGTGCGCCAGACTACCAGTATAACGTATCAACCTACTTCTATGCCTTCATTGCTACTCACCATCTAGATAAATGGGTGTTGTCACTAATTAAGTCTCAACAATTATCTATAAAGTTATCACCGAATATTTATAATATGACGCCGATGTATCCGCTCTTAAACTGATCTGTGCTTAGTGCAAAAACAAAGTGACTGCTCGTCATTTGGAAATAACATTCAGACAAGACGTCGAACAAAACCTAGATGAGTAAATCCAGAAACTATCAAGTTCAACGAAGTGATTCAACTTCAAAGAGGTTGGTGCTAAAAATCATCGTGATGGGGTCTGTGTGAAACATTTACAAGTGGGCTGATTTCCGGTCCTGATTGTCAGCCTCCTGAAACACAAAACTCGGGATACAAGGATGCAACGTCCTAAATCATTCAAAATGGCACAAAAATAATCTTAGCTGACCTCTTGACCACACGACCAAGAGCTATGTAGCACTGTTTCACCAATGAAATGAATTACATGGTTCCCTGAGTGTTCGGTATTTGGTGCCACCAAATGCACTTTTGTTCTGTGGATAGAGCTGTCACCGACGATGTCAGTGAACCGTTGAAGAAGCTTCATATAATGCAATAAAAGGTCATCTGTAAAATGCCTGTCAATGTAATGAAAACAATACACACACACATAATCTGTGATAGCTTCAGATATCCCATATAGTGCTATTCGGATGTTCAACCGATGCCACCACGGATGCTACCAATCACAGGACAGTAATGTAAACACTAGATGCACGGATGGCTACATTTCAGAGACCATCGTCATTCGTAAACAGTGGAATGTGGATGATTGGGAATAACAAAAGTTTCCAGCCTTCACACGTTTAGCAAACATTATCCGTGGACATTTTCCTGTATCTCTTAAATATCAAGATACCCTTCGTCCTTGCATCTGACTCGCTGTTCTTCCAAATGTTTGTACAACTGTTTTGTTACAGTAAGAGTTCCCCGAACTATTCTAGCCGGAAATTTTTCTTGCAGGCAATAAACAATCATTTTTTTGCGGTCTTATTGCGATGTATGGTGCTGTCCAAGCTCAGTCTAGAGGTATCACTATGAACGGCAAAACAAAAACCAGTAAATCTAGATGACACACCTGTAAAGATCAATTTTACTTCGATCAAAAATACGAAAGGTACTCAAACAAAATACCAACGATCCACTCCGAGGTTTTCTGGAAGTCTCAAGTAATTATTACTAATAGCTAAGGCCAAAATCTTGAGTTGTAATATATATCAAACAAATAATTAACCACTTCGTTGATCTCGACGCATACTTTTTTGCCAATAACAGACATGATGGGTAAGTTAGTTAATTAGCAGTTTTCAGCAACCTTGTTGTTGAAGTCACATATTACGGGATCCCTATAAGGGAAAGTAATTAAATCTACGTGGGTTTCAAAACGTATGAAAAACTTTGTCAAGTTCGATTGTTCGATGTTACTAGTAGGCTACCTGTTATCAACGGAAGATGAGATTACACTAGGCGAACAACTAAACACAACTTGTGCCTCGATAAATTACAATACCATTTGCAGTAAAGATTTTCAGGAATACAATTGGAACAAGACTTGGCTTTTAGCTGTAGCTGAAATGAAATCATAACAAATGTGTTATTGTATCTGTCAATGTATAGTTGCCAAATTTCCAATGCGATGATGAAACCCAAGCCGGAACCGTTTAAATCTCATTGAAAGCAAACCTGTCGTGTGATTTGAAACTGAAATAACTCCCAATGAACATCTCACTTCTCCGGTAAGAATTAAGATAAGCCCTTAGTTGATAAAAAAATTTCCAAGTCCAAAACACATCGTCACCGCTCTTGAAAACCCCAATCATCATCATCATAGCAGCCATGAGCCCGACCACAAGGTACTTTGGCTCGGGCCGCCGCTCACCTCAACAGTGACGTGGAGTATCCTAGAACAAAACGCTACTAAGAAGGTTGAAAATTATTTAAAAAAAGACTAAGACGAAGAACTAGAAACAGTATAGATACAGGTATGCCATTGATTGTGACATACCGCCATCTCAGATAGTGTCTCTAACCAGCAGTTTGAGTGATCACGAGGACCCCATCCAAGTAGGGGACACCTTCCCACTCTGCTCAGTGAAGTAGTCAGGGTGTTCACATTTCGTGACCACGATGTTGCTTGACCACCCAACTGTTGGTGGTCTCACTATATAGTGTCCGGTACGGTAAACGATCAGATGACATACAGAGTACGTGACCCAACCATCGCAAGCTGTGTACCGTGATTAACTGACCAATTGATCGCGCATCCCGAGCGTTCCGGAATACGCGTCGGCGAACGGCCACATTGCTCACGCAATCAGTCCACTTAGTATGGGCCAATTCGCGGAGACAACGATGGTCAAATACAGCAAGCCTGTTGATATCTTCCTTTCGAACAGGCCATGTTTCCAAACCATAAAGCAAAATGGAACACACACAGGCATTATATACTCTTCTTTTAAGCGACAACCGAGTGTCTTTTCGACGCCACAGATGACGCAGTTTGGCAAACGCAACTCGTACCTTTGCAATCCTCGCTAATATCTCATCAGCAATATTACTAGTCGACAAGATTGTGCTACCCAAGTATGTGAATCTGTCTACAGTCTCAAGCGGATTAGCTGCAATGAAGAAAATAGGAGTGAAAATGCCCCAGTCTTGAAGCAGCACATAGCACTTTGAGGGTGTGAAGTGCATTCCATACAAACCAGCCCGGTCACCCACCTTGTCCAACATGACCTACGTGTCTTCGGCAAAGGAGCTGAATAAGACAACGTCGTCCGCATACTCCAGATCGGTCAATCTAGCG
>JTDE01001752.1:9582-41010 GCA_014338405.1 Paragonimus skrjabini miyazakii | reverse complement strand
AGAAGGGAGAAATACCTTTAAAAAGGACGTTGTTCACTTACCGAACCTTTGCCCTTCTGTTTCGATGTCATCTACGGGTTTGATATCGAGAACAAAGTAGCTGACATGTCTCCTCGAAACCTCTGCACTAGTGTCAAGGAGTTGAGTCTTCACATAAATCCCTTTGTCATCCTGGTGTGACTGGAAGACCCATTTTCCGAAGCGAACAGCCTTCTGTTTCCTAGTGAGGTCGGAGTCATTCATTAATTCATTCACAGCGACTATGGACTACAACTAGGAGGCACTGTGACCAGAACTGCAGCCCAGTGCAACGTGACGTGAAATATCTCAAAAAACATCAATAAACATGAAAGTAGATGGAAACGGGATTAGACAGAACTAGAAATGTTTCGGATGTATGCAACCTGCTGACTGCAACACGCCGACATCTCTAACAGAGTTTCTAGCGAGCGATTTTAGTGACCACTAGGTTCTCAATTGGGTAAGCGACACCCATTCACTTCAACCAGCGGAACAGTCATCACTGGGGCTTAAATGGTCCTCGTTGCATCCTACATCGCATAGGCAACCCAAGGACTGTAAAAAATAGTGTTACAAATGTAGCTTTTGCATCAATTTACCAACTTTGGAACTCATCACCACAACGGATACCTCGTTCTAAAATAGGCGAAGCCTAATGACCGGGCCTATAGCCCTACAAAATGTACTCTTATTTCGTGATCTATTATTCACAATAGTAGCAGCAAACGCGTTTCTCCCAGCCCTGATGGCATGACACATCAGAAGAGTAAGAGAAGTAACAGGATGTAGTGTAAAACTTGAACTATAGGTAATATGGACTCGTAAACCATGTTGACAAACATACGCAACCAGAAACACTGTGCAAACCAAATGCATTCTTTTACTGTCGCTATAGGAAACACCACGCGGTCATGCGTATGATTGCCTCGGTATAGAACATAAGGCCACTCAAGAGTAACCTTGAGCTAATGGACGTTTCGAGCAAAGCAGAGGAAGAATGGACAAGCGACAATCTTCTGCATTGCCAAACAAAGTGTGAACGACATAATGAAGGTGCTGCGTGTAACCCCTTACTTCTTGGTCGTTTGCATGCCTCTAAATTCTTTCGATTTCTTATCACTGACCCTTTTGATGTCACTCTCCTTTAGTTCATGAGAGCAAGCTTCATCATTAAATAGATGAGTTCAAGATTTGAATCTAACAGTCTTAAAAGATCCGTTGCATCAGCGTTTCAGGTTAATAGGTTACAAAAAAGTACAAAGCTGACAGATCTGGGCAAGAATGAGAATTAGTATTGAGATGTAGTAATATAACACTTGCTTGGTGATCAAACGAACGTACGAAGAAGAGAAACAGATTAACAGAGGACAACCAGCTTGCCAAAGTTGCGACCGCGGCTTGCACATGCACTCAGGCGAAAATGGGACACACACAGACAGTGTTGCCCAGCCGGCTCTTACAGTTAACTTGTTGCACTTCCACGTGATTCGTACTATCGGTGGCCAGAAGTATTTAATACAACCTCACCTTCTGTCATTTACCTTGCAAGCATTTTGTGAATGTTTCAGTCGAAAATGAAATCCGCAGGTCTTGGTGAGAAAGCATGGACCACAATTTTGTTCTTCTGAAATGAAGTAGACTTGACAGCACCGAGTGTCGTCACTTGCAAACGGTGCCGCAGAAAATTGGGTGAAAACGATCAAAGGTGCCGTAAGTTCTATCAATCCTAAAACGCCTGCTGAATTGTGTGTTTCGCGACAACTTTCTGCTTCAGTATAGGAACGCGGCCCACTGCATAACGAGGAACAACCTGGTGGTGTTATTCAAATCCAGGTGCCTGAGAGCACCACTTCATCGTGTGGATTCAATTTATATGACATATTTTCGAGGAAACAATTTGCGACCCGCCAAAGGACTGATCACTCACAAGCTAGGTAGTACAATGGTAGAGATTACTGATCTGCGCGATGCTTTTATTCATCGGAGACACACTGAACAAACTAGGTTCCGATGCAATTAAAACAAAGTAGAGGAAGAAGGATGTCTCGTACCTTAAGAGTTCGATGCGATGAGATGATCACTACGACCAGCGAACGTGAATGCGGAGGCTTCTCGAAGGGGGGAAATTGAGGTGAAAACCTACTCAATTCACTGATTATCCAAACCCCGACACAATAGGTGGTTCAACAAGGGACCAGTCCAAAGGTCGTGTTAAGATACTACATCAGGAATACACGAATAACCTCAATGTTAGGCATTCCGTTATTCACTGAGTTCTTTTTTATATTGCAATAATCAGTTTATAGCTTGTGGCTTTGGATGTGTCATTAAGATCAGTCAATGGCAGACTGGTTTTTTAATATTGACTTACATCAACAAATGCGGGTTCCTGTCTCATGAATAAAAACTGCCTATTGCAATTAGTCTGAGGTTCTCTCCTTATTACTTGTGTACGAGGTTTCAATTCGAGTGCGATTTCGAGAGTTAATCGAAGTCCCGAATCGAATTCTGAGTACTACACAACCTTCCCAAACGCACCACCAAACAGATCAAGTCTTCTTCAAATAATTTATGCCTTCAGTAAGAAAAAGCAACATACTTCGTACATAAAAATGAATGCCACTCATAGCCAGCACAATGTGCTGTCCCCAAAATAGTAACACAAGATGTTCATTAAATAATGAGGCCTGCTCCAAATAATCGCCTCAAGTGTTAGTTATTTGCCTTAGTAATGGATCTTCGTCTGACTTTGTTCTAAGGCCGCATGATGTTCACCGTCTCAATTTGAACAACAAAAGCTTGAACACCCCGAAGTTCAATGTTTCAGCGTATCAGATAGAAACACGACGACAGCTTGTTATTTCACTTTTACCTCCTAAGGCTTATCTTCGCTAATTATGGAGGCCATGACGCAGTCTGTCAGTTGCATCAAATGAGCGCATGTGAACCTCCCTAAGACATCAGGTGCTTACAATGCATTACATTGTAGACTTCATGCCGTTATAGACTCCATGCCGTTATATACATAACGCACACGCGAAGATTTGTAACTTCATCAATAAACGGTCATCACTTGGCATTTGCCTATCACATTTACTCGTAATAATAAATGAGCTCGGTGGCGGTACGGCGCGAAAAAACAAAATCGCGTCATTTGATGCTCCAAACAGTCAAACAATTATTGTGAAAAAGAGATCAGAGTTAACGAGTGGTTTAATAGACTAAGTAGTGGTACTGCGGCATTAGCAGGCTGTCCATACTCGGATAAGTAGGATTCAGACCTGTAATCATGTGGTTTGTAGACAAAACCATTAGAAATGAACTATCACTACACCAAATAGAAATTACATGGCCATAGGTTCAGTTTATGTTTACTTCGAATATTGCTATCCGGGGTTGAACGGCCGAAAAAGGTTTAATTCGCATATGGTTTGCTGTACTCCATGGAAACTAACGTACAGTACAGTAGAGGTCAAGTGCTTAGCTTTCCGTACAAACAGCTTAACAAGCCGAAAAATGAAGTCGTCGTGCAATTGCACATGTTCTGTGTGACCACATAACAATTGCGCACAGTCAGTTACAGAGCATAATTCTCTAATTTCACTGGCTTTGCTGGCTCCAATACGTCACAATTATACCAATCTATCAAATTTTATGATATAGGTTAGTGCCATTTTAAGTGAGTCTTGAAGCAACAATTCGATGGTCAGTGTGCGGTCCGGCCCGAGGGACATACAAAATTGAAAGCCAATGATCATTGACCTAGGTCCAAAAGACGACGAACACTTTCCGTTTCAAAAGCCATTAGATCTTCATGAATGAAAGGTGCGCTGTGAGGCTCATCATCATCATCATCATAGACAGCAATACATCAGTGGTTCACACTGATACTTAACTGCCACACAACCATGAAGAAGAAGAAACGAACCCTGTTTAAGAGGAGAAAAAAAGTGGAGAGGGTAGGGGACATAACCGCTAAAAATAGCTAGATCTACATTCAAACATACAACATCAAGGCGCCTACACCTTGTAAACAAACAACTGAGCTATAAGTCAAAGTAAGGCGTCATCAGCAAGACAGCTTCCTCACGGCTTTCACTGCCCCGCGTCATTAAGTGCACTCACTTCACAGACAACTCGGACAAACAACGATAACATTCACGCCACTGAGCTCGGTCAGCCGCTATCTCACATAACGTCTCAAGCCACCGAATCTGCGAGTCGCGAGGGCTCCAGCAAGGGAGACGAACCCGATCTATAGTGACTAACCCCTCGTGAACTATTTCATTTGTCTACGCCAGGTCATCATCTGTCCACCTCGCACCTTGGGCCAATCGGCCGCAGCGTCGGCAAACAGTGTTCAGTGTGGCAAGCGATTAGCTGGCTTCCTTAGTACATGACCTAACCATCTAAGTCTGTGGAAATGTAGTGAGTGAATAAAAGAACTCGTTTGACAATCAGTGCCAAACACCCGCTTCCTAACCTCCTCGTTGCTTACTCGTTGGGGCTACCCGATACGGGCGATTGAACGCAGACATCGGTGGTCAAATACCTGAAGACGATTCACGTCCTCTACTCTGATCGGCCATGTTTCGCTGCCGTATGGTAATATCAGTCGTCTGATATACGCGACCCTTAAGCTTCAGAGAGATACCTTTTTGTCGCCATAAGTGCTTCAGATTAGCAAACACCGCCCTAGCCTTAGAAATACGCGCCTCTATTTCATTTCCTACACCTCCGTCGTCGCTGCCGCTGATGCAGATACCCAGGTTTACAAACCGGTCAACAACCTTCATGATTTCATTAGCTAACATTAAATCTACACAATCACAGCAATCCTGCAGAAGCACATTGCATTTCGAGGCTGCAAAGCGCATTCCGAAATACTTAACAGAACGTGAAATGGAGTTTAGCGTTGTTTGTGCCGCTTGGAAGTTGTCAAACAGCAACACCTTGTCGTCAGCATAATCAAGATCAGTCAATCATTCACCCCGTAGGAGGTCCACACCGGTATCATTTGAGTACCGCAGACAGCCCTCCATTATTTCGTCCATGACGCAATTGAACAAAAATGGTGAAAGGGGACAGTATTGACGTACGCCGCTCCTGGTGCTGAAACTGTCAGATAATTCACCGTAAACCCTAACCTGAGCTGAAGTATGGGAATAAAGCGCCGACAGCATGTTCACATAATTAGTCGGTACACCCTTGCGTTCAAAAGTCTCTAAAAGTGTAAATCGATCCACCGAATCGAGCACACCTTTATAGTCGAGAAATACGGCGACAGTTGGCCGGCGGTACACATGAGGCTGCTCCAAAATTTGACGGAGGGTAAAAATATGATCTATACACCCCCGACCAGAAAGAAAACCTGCCTGTTCTTCCCTAATGTTTACCTCAGGAGCTGCAGTGAGTCGACGGAGTATAATGGATGCAAGAACCCTAGAAATAACTGGGGTCAAACTAATTCCCCTATGGTTTTCGCAAGTGCTCCTGATACCCTTTTTGAATATAGGAACTAATATCGCGTGACCCCAGCACGGAAGGATGGTCTCCGTCGACCACACAAGTTGAAACAGCTGAGTCAAGGCCTTAACTCACACCTCCCCACCTTCTTTAAATAGCACTGGCACTAGATCATCTTAACTAGCAGCCTTATTACGACTGAGAGCCGAGAGGCAATTGCGAACCTCAGTCTCAGTAAGTGGTTCTAAATCTACCAACCAGGGCGTTATATCAAAAGTTTGTGGAGACAGCACGGTAAAAGCAGGAGGCTAGCTAAATTGACCCTCAAAGTGTTCCGCCCAACGCTTTAACCTTCTGGACCTATTATAAATTAGTGTGCCATTTGCCTCGCTGATAGCTTCACTGACATACGGTCGCCTGGGGTCAGTGGCACGGATCAGCTTAAAGAGTTTTCTGGTGTTCCCGGAGGCAAAACCGGTTTCCATTTCCTTAACTTTTTCCACCAACCAAGCCTCACAATCAAACTTTAGACTACGTTTCAGCTTCCTAAGGATATCTCTTCTAGATTTATGTGAGCTATCAGGAGGAACCTTCCGTCTGGCTTCTAACAACTTCAGAGATTTCTCTGAAATCCAATGTTTGTTAAAATTATGTACCCCTGTGCCGCATGCTATAGTACCTGCTTTCCGAATAGCCTGTGCGATTTGTGTCCAGCAGCAACTAGGATCTTCAGAGTGAGTATCACTAAGGCAGTTTTCTAAGCTAGTGTGGTACTTATGCTTTACCGATGGTAAAGCCAATTTCTCAACAGCCAGCCGTTGCTGTCAGTGGGGTCGTTGTCCAGCAAAAGTAAGAATAAAACAACATACCAGTGCATGGTCTGAGTCCAAGTACGTGCTCCAATAAGAACGGCAGTCTAGAATGGAACCACGCTACATGTAACTAACGGCTATGTGGTCTACCTGAGACCAGGCCTGATTCCGGGAAGGCGGACGCCAAGTATAGCACTGACACGCACGATGTCTAAAACTAGTGCTGGCTAAAAATAGCTTATGCTCAACGCACAGCTGCAACGATCGCCCGCCATTATCAGACCGATGCAACATTATCCCAAACCTGCCACCTAAACGAGATTCGGCCTCACCAAGGCGGCCGACCTGAACATTCCTATCTCCAGCCAGAACGACTATATCAGAGCCACTTGTCGACCGAAGGAGAGCGGACAGATCCGGGTAAAAACGCGTCTTTGACGCCGACGTCACTACAGTCAGTAGAAGCGTACGCAGACACAATGAATAAATTTCTGAGTGCTGCATCTAGAGATGGCTTTAAAGGAATCTGCCAAGCGGACGGCACAAAGTCTACTGTTAACAGGAATCCAATCTATCAATGCGGCTGTGGCCGTCGAACTGAGGACTATACCCACTCCAGCCTGACCCGTAACACCGGCTGTGGAGTCACCCGAAGTGTATAACCAGTATCCGGTAGACAATGCGGGTGCTGTTAGTTGCATACGCTGACTACTGTCCTGGATTCTTGTTTCCGAGATAGAGCAGATAAAGACATGCAATGAGTCTAAAGTTCGTACAAGAGCGGCCCGCTGACCTATTTGTTTTAGCGTGCGAACGCTGAAGCCTCCTATACTAATTCGCATTCCAGGTCTAAACAAGAAACGAGGGAAGCCTGAATCTAAATGGCAAGAGACGGAACTTACCGGCTCAGTGTTACTACGGTTAGCTACATCTGTTGTGGGACCTGTGGAGTAACTAGCAGAAATAGAGGTCGGGAGGGGCCTGAGAACTAAATTTGATAGGACAGTGGGGGAAGGATCAGAAGTAGCATGTTTTCGCCTACCCACCCTGTTTTATGCAGCAGATAGAGCGACCCGGTTTATACTGCGAGACGGCTGATGCAGTATGGAATTATTGTGCTATGATTATTCATGGCTGCATGTGGACTGAAATACTGCCAGGGCGCCCAGACCTAGACAGGAGAACGATTAGGGTTCTCAACCAAAGCCTTTGGCTCAAAAGCCTATACCGCAAGGCAGCGGGTGAATGGCAGTGTACCAGAACTGGTACATTTTTTTCCAACCCCTAACCTGGAGAACCGGGAGACTGGTTTGTCAGACCTTTACCTATTGGCCTGCCTGGCATGAGTAACTCTATCGGTGTGGTGGTCCAGTTTAGTCCAACAGGTCATCGAGATGAGAAAACAGTCATACCGCGTCAAGGTCCAGTCTCGTTGTGATGGGCTGTGAGGCTGCATTCCCCTAAAACATATTTCTCAAAGTCAATTACGGATTCGTCGCCCTATATTAGTTAAAACTTTCTGTGTTTATTCCTCAATTCGACGTGAGATTAATGACAGTTGACCTGTACTCATCAATCCGTAACACACATTTATTTATATATCAACCGTAAAGAATGTCACTTCACGCCCTCGCATTTTACACGCGTTATTTGTTGACTTGAAATGTACTGCTTCAAAACTCAGTCGGATACTGCCAAGTAACATAAATAAGGACGACAGTCCAGAAACCTGAGAGCCCGACCCACAATTGTGACGGATAGCTGGGTTTGTTACTACTACGCTAACCACAACAGTGACGTGAAAACGAAAGGACCGCCAGAGTACTCGGAAAATGCTTCAGAATTCGGCAGGGATGTTAGTTATCGGATCGATAGAAAAGGCTGTTAGTTTCTTTATTTGTAACTTTTCTGCGACTGTAGAAGCCAGATGGGAAATATGTTCCTCAAATAAGTTCACAATCAAAAGCAAAAGATATGATAACATACTTTTATGTCAACAGATTTCTTTCGGTCACTTTTTTTCTAATTCATAATTTGGACAAACGCGGCGGCTTATATTTTACTACAGTCTGTATGCAATATACTTTGAACTATAATTTGAAGCGAAAGAAATTATTACCTTAATTTTACCAGCCCAATTCAAATCATACACTGCGGCACGGTGAATCATGTAAACCATATTTACACAAATAGGACTTGAATGGGGGAAAAAACGGTAAGAAACAAACAAATCCATTTGATGGCGCTAACCGGTGAACAAAGATCGCCCTAAAAAGTGCACTTTTAGTGGCTAGAATCAATTGAATAAATCTGCTCAGTTCACGAAAACGCGTAGGCTTAGATTAGTCGGCCAGATGGTGACAATTAACACAAAGCAACCACTGCGCCAGGCACTCTGCCGCTGTGACAGCCGACATGAGTTGGGGCAAGACGACTAAGTGATGGAGAGACCTAAGGAAACGAAGAGAGTGACTAGTAATTCAACTGAGCCCAAAATAAAAGTTGGATACGTAAGATAAGGCTGCGATCTACCATGCCCAGCAACATTAATGTCAGAGTAGTTTAGCTCAGTCTTCTATGAAATGAAAGCGAAGCGGAAAGGTGAAAACCCCAAAAGAGTTATTGTGCGGACGATGACTAACTTACGACACGGTTGTTTATTTATAGGATGTAAGTAACCGTATCAGGAATGCTTGACTCTAAACATAGTGGCTTCACGAATCAAATACCATTTTTTCCCCCACTTGAGTGACGAACACTGTACAAAAGTCACTAGTATCCTCCCTATAGCCGTTATCCAGTCCACGCCACTAATAGCCTATACGTTTAACAAGTCGCCACCTGATCTACGTCGTCCTATCTTGAAACTAATTCTTAGAAAGTGAAACGCATAAAAAAGTCATTGGTCATCTGGATTATAAGAAGACTGCAAAAAGTATAGGTCTATTTGTAATGAACGTACCTCGATGATTTATCGAGATTGGATTTACTAGTAACTTGCCGGTCAAAAAAGCATACGTCCGTTTAAACCGTTAGTTCCAGCGTCTAAAGTGGATGGGCAATGAACCCTGGTGCCGAATCTTTGAACATCCTTGTGGAACCTCACAGTAGTATTTTTGCTCATGTGTCAAGCACTGCACATGTTCCCTGAATTTGAGGACACAACTTCTCACCCCAATGAACTGAACAGGCTCCGATGCCTTGAAGACTGCTCTCCTGAAGATAGGATCTCACCTAAAGATTTCCGCAAAGCCATTGAACAGAGTGCCTATCATCTCAGCTTACTGATCACCTAGTCAACTTCCAAAGAAACTGGACCTAGTAACGAACAGTAATTTTGTATTTGGGGAAGAAAGGCGATATCTTCCTAAAGATCATCACCTATCCAATGACTGATTAATGTACAACAACCATCCGTGTACGGCTCGCTTCAAAACCATTTTTACTTTCCCAACTTCTCCGGTGTCCGACGCGGCTTTGACAAGGGACGACCGTGCACTAGGAATCGTTTGCTAGTCACTGACGGGTGAACAAAAGCAGCTGACCAAGGTAACGGGGCAGATGCTTTACATCAAAATTTTGTTAGGGTCTTGGAAAGTGAGAATTATGCTGCTGTGCTCAATAACCTACAATGTTATAGAATGTACAGTAACTGTCTCCGATACCTACAGTCTTACCTTACCATTCGATAACAGTGTCCCTAAACTCTGCGTTCTCCAGTTACCAAACAAGCCACAGCAGTAGTATTTAAGTTTCTGGTTTTGTCACGCTTTTACCCCGCACTCTCGTGAAGGACCTTTCAATTTGATCTTGTTCCTCTTATTGCTGTTTGCAGATTACGTCAAACTTTGGAGTGCCATCGGCAACTCGAATAACAACCATCCCACTACAGGATTCAACAGTCTGCATGACTGGTCTCAAGCATCCAAGCTGTTTTTTACGCTAGAAGGCACAGGGTCCCGCATACTCGCATTTCAACAGACACCACCTACCTTCTTGACGCATACTTACTCAGGCAATCCAGAGTAAGGAGAACCATAGAACATTAATTTCTTATATTTCAAAATCACTCAAAGTTAAGACAAAACTAACCATGCAAGAAAGGCGCTGGCATTGCTCAAGCAGCCTACTGATCAGTGTGATCCTCATTGTCTCAAGCCACCGCATAACAGTTTGATCTCTCCGCTTCCTTAAAAGGAGCTAGGAATCAGTCACCTATAAAAAGAGAAAATGCTTCTTACAAGACTACAACAGCATGCACAAAAGCCACCCATGGCTTTTGAGATATGCCCTATGAGAATGCACCATACGTTTTGGGTTTATATTAATTAAAGTTCTGACGACGTAGAAGTGACCTTATTCTAGCCTTTTTGATCTTCACACTAATTTGCCAATTATATTGTTCAGTGTTCAGTGTGGCTAGTAATAGATTGCTTAGGGGCCATTCTTTCAAAACAGAAGCCCTACGTAGCCAGCCAGAGTATTGTCATATCTTCTTCCCACTAGCTTGCAATGCATGAAATTCTCAACCTGATTGTCTACTCCGCTGGTTATAACTCCACCTTCGAAACTCGTCTTTGTAACAACATTATTTATTTATTGCTGACTATGTGCAAGTCCATGTTGAGAGTTATATCCTTTCTGTTGCGAATCTTCATGCGTTTGAGCATTTGCTTATACGAATAGAGATACCGACAGCGATCTCGCGTATCCTAACGTACGATTCAATCCGCGCGTTTGCTTACCGCTTTGCTGCAGTATTGTTGTAACTTATTGCTCGCTCGCTAGTATGTTTATTTCGCATATCGGCAGTATACCCCCTATTTACACATTGCGTTATCCTTAACCAATCGTCTTGGTTCGCTTGATCCTACACGACGATAGTTGTATGTAACCATGGTGCACGTGCTTACCACGCTTCAGGTGCAACTGTCGCCCCGCGACTTCAAGCCTCCAGATACAAAACCTCCAAGGGCTTCTGTTGACCATTTCTGTCAAACATCTTTAAATTTAACTAGAAGTGACAGGCTTAAAGCACACAGGTCTAATCCAGAACGACGTGTAAAACTTAACACCGTTAAAAGTGAATTAGCATGCCAAAGGAAGGGTTCATTTTACAGCAACCCGTAAATGAGACTATGGTTTACTGGTGAAAATATCTCTTCATAAATAGTTTAAAATCAAGAAATATGTCTGTTAATCGGCAAATCACTTCACAGTTTCGTAGAAGCTACATCACCGCAAGAATGAATTATGACTGGCCTTAATGTAGTGTGTGACTTAGAAAATGTGTACAATGAACTATAGTGTCGTAGAGGATACATAACCATGGACTTACAGAAGACGTAATGACGTTAGCTTAAATCATATGGTCTGCAGTAGAGTTCAACAGACAGTCAACTCGTTCAGCATATTGCGTACTTCTCCGGCCGATTAATCATGAAGTGGTAATTCTCATGTTGCACTCCTTGAGAACACGCTTACAAGTACTCACTCACATAAATTGCGCAACAAAGACAACGTAAATAACACCACAACATACCGCAGTGTAGTTGAATGCTTTTTGGCCTACTACGTGGAGTGAAGATTTCGTCTGCTCACTTTTCTAGTACGCGAGCAATACGAGTTACGTATACAAAAAAAATTTTTGGCAAAAGCCATCAAATCCGACGTAGGCTACAGTTACATGGTCAAGGTATATGAGCGTATTGAAGTACATTCTGGAGTATGAGGTCATTTATGCCACTACGGGCACGAAATAAGAACGTATGGAGTATAATAATGAGTCGGTTCATTTCTATTACTCAAAATGTACATCGCATTTCACTACATTCTAATATGACAGTTTTTTTAATGAATTTTTCACAAACTACGCACTTCTTTTTCCACGTATCTTGCTTACATTTCGTGTCGTTATGGAGTGTCTTAGGGGTCGTTAGAAAGAGAACAACGAGTGAAACAGTAATCTATTTATAGCTGTCTTGAGCCAATACACATGGGTCCCGAGTAAACACACATGCTTTAAAGCATATGGGAATTCCGATAAGGACCATGTACAATAATCCTACGCCATCAAATCCTGTGACCCGAACCAATCGGTCTAAACCGAACTGGGTGTATCGAACCGCCGTGGACATTATATACCCAGTGAAATTCGCAGACTTGTAAGTTACTTTATGCAACATCTGAAATTTACTAAGCCCATGAACTACGACCGTGTGACTAGCAGAAATCGATCAGCAAGAGGAGAGATAATTATTGTGTAGCTTGCACTACAAAAGTCAGAACGTTGAATTTTGACAAGATCACAGGGCTGTAACAAGCTTTTAGAAGTTCACAGGAGCGTTTTGGTGTTAATAACAAAGCTAATTGATCTCACCTTTAACACAAAGAACAGGCATAAGAGAATATCAATCGCGCCATAACGTAAACACATCGAAAACAGCGCTGAGCAACATCCTTGACGTTCAATTTATGTTAACACTTAAAACACACTGGAAAACAGATTGTATGACGGCAAAAACTAGCCATTACATACTCCGTAAAATCACGTGCAACTCATATTTTTAAGGTTCATCATTTTTACTATTATTGGTAACAAACTATTCGATGAGTCAAATTTGTTGATGGCAAAAGTCAACGAATTCAGCGATTTGCTCACGGATTCGAGGTTGGAAGCCCAAGTCGTCACGATCCAGTCACTTTGTCCGTTTCTGTGTCAGCGGTCTTTTGTTGTCCTTAAAGACAGTCACTGAAAACAGAGTGCGGCACCGCGCTTGTGGGTTACGGAGAATACCGAGAAGAGAGTAAAATACCAACGTAGAAGAGCAGAGTAAAATACTAATCAAACCTAAGTAAGTGAGAATCCACTAACGCACTGAATCAGTTCCTAGAAGAATAGCTAACAACCTCCAGTGGAAGTCCGTTCCAGTGGTTGATAACTCTGTATGAGAACTGTTGCCTAAGATAGGTCCGGGATCGAAGCTTCAGAGCTTCTTCGCTGGTTTCACGGGTTTCTTGTGGAGTTGGAAGTATAAAGCTTGTGTAGTATCCCCGCCTCGAGGTACTCCGGTATGATTCAGTAGTACGGATTTTGTGGTTCCACAACAGGCTCTCTCGGTTTGGTTGTTGTCCGTCGGCACCGATCATGTGAACTGCTGAAATGGTGAGAGTATGTGAGGTGTGTTGAGTGTTGAGGCAGCTAGCAGCATTCGAGCACCTAGGGGGTGGCACCGTTTTGTCGCATAACAGTAGAAATGGAAAACTATGCGAAGAAGGTATAGGAAATGAGGAAGTCGAGAGAAGAAGGAAATTACAACAGTGAAAATACATGGGGCAATACGTGTCTGACTGTCAACGGCTATCTTGGGGTTATCCAGTCATTTAGTTGCCTGCTGAATGCATCGGCTGACGTTGCCATGACAGAAGTGCGTTCTATGTCGAGCAGACTCGGACATCAAAACTATGTCGTCTGTATAAAAGGCTAATTCATGGTATAGAGATCTTGTACTCAAATTCCCGGAGACTCACTTTATCGGCGAGTGCAAAAAGATTTTTGTTGGGATGACTCGGAGAGCATAAGATTATTCATGTTAACATAAGATCACCCCTCAGACATCTGTAGGCTAGGGGGAATAGTTCCAGCTTTGAAAGACGGCCTTCATACGACAAATAAAATAGACCCTCAATCCGCTTAGTGGTCCGTCACTGGATTGCCTCTAGAGCAGTGACGTATTTCTTCCAGTTGTTGACTTCCAGCAGTGGCCTTACCAGTGTGCTGTAGATACGTGAGAATCTGTCGACAGGGAAATTCCCAAGGATCCTACTAAGCATAGCTCACTTGCTGCTAGCTTTTTTTATCAACAGCATAGTGTTAGCACTAGGGGAGGGGTCTGATGTAACGACGGTACATAGACCGCGCGCCTGGTGGACAGTGGCTAGGGTAGTACCACCGATGCAGTATGTTCCAGTGCTGCGAAGACGAATCTGCATAAGCTTTGACTTCGACGTGTTGAAGGACGGTCGATTTTCCACGGACCATAGATGCAAGGCATCTAGGTCTCTTTGAAAGTTTTTGCGTCTTCAACGCTGTGTAAGATAAGCCATAGTTTCGTATCGTCAGCATACATCACAACGAGAGAGTTACACCTGGGAGATCGTTGGCACAGACTAAGAATAATAAGGGACCCAGTATGCAGCCTTGTGGTACAACAGTTGTATCCTTGAACGGCCTGGATAGCTCACCACTAACTCTAACGGTGTATGTCCGACAGTATAGGTCCTGTTTGAGTCAAAAACAAACCTCACTGCATAAGCCCATATAATCATGTTTGCCCAGTAGCTTAATGTGATCGACTTTATGGAACAATTTCGTGAAGTCTAAAAACACACCATCAACCTGGAGGCGTTCTTCGATAACTATTCTCCACGAGTCAGCGGCAATCAGTAGGTTGGTCGTGCATGAGTGACCGTTTCTGAAGCCGTGCTACTCCGGCGTCAACAGTGTGTGGGTAGTTAAACAGTTTCCCACGAAATCGTCTACTATACACTCCATCACTTTTGACACGGCTGGTAGTAGAGCAATTGGTTTGAAGTTACTGGCATTCGTTCGATCTCCACCCTTGTAGATGGAAGAGATGACGCCATGCATCCGAGTGGTTGAAATACAACCAGTGTAATACGAGTGTTGGAACAAACGAGCAAGTAGTTCCGCCAGTTCATCTGCGAATTCTTTCAGCATTTATGGGGGTATCACGTCAAGCTCCGGGGACTTATCAACGCACATCAGGAGTAACTTGGCGCGTACGTTGGCCGAGGCAAAGTGAGGGGATGAACCCGAGGAACGATCAGGACAGAAAACCATGGTGCATGGTTCCGTCTCAGCGGAGTTGTTGAAGACGGATGCATACTGGCCCATTCGACTGTTATCAACTACTGTGGTAGAGAACTGGTGCACGAGTCTTGTGCTGAAGAACAAGTGCGTGAGGATTAAGTCGCCGCGGAGTCTTCGAACTTCAAGTGGACAAAGATCAAGAATTTCAAGACGAGACTCGTAGGAACAATGCCGCAAGCCAGTGACCATTTTGGTGGCCACTTGCTGGACACGCTCGATGACGAGTATGTTCTTCTTCAAGCCGGTGTATGCTACTTGACTTGCATACCCAAGCAATGGTCTTATATAGACCCCGTAGAGCGATTGAAAAGCATGCATGTCTATTCGAGGAGGGACTCTTTTCATCATCCCACGAGTCCCAAATACCTTTTTGGCGGCCATCTGGTGGTGATAAGAAAAAGATAAGCTAGTCGACAGCCAAATCTTTTGTGCACCATGTATCACGAATAGGTTCCCCGAGTCTCTTCCAAGCGACATATGTGCACACTTACTGTCGTTTGGAGGGAGATTCCAGTCGTCCGATCAACCCTTAATACGGTCGAGGTCAGTCAGCAATGCACTGGGATCGAAAGCATTCCAGATTTTTAAATCATCAGCATAAGGAAGGATATTGCTAGAAATAAGGTCGAGTAGGTCATTGCTGTATATTAGAAACAACAGCGGACCGAGTACGGATCCTTGACGAACTCCAGCGGAGGTCAAAGAAGGAGAAGATAGGTTCGATTGGGGTTTTATCCTGAAAGTCCTGTTATAATGAAAAGATGTAATCCGACGGAGAACCTCTCCTTGGATCCCATAGGCTTCTGGCTTATGTAAAAGAGGACCGCGTGGGACACGATCAAAGGCTCTGGTAAAGTCAAAAATGTAATATCCGATATATGGCTATTAACTTTGGCGTCCGTCAGGCTATCCACGAAGATAAGCATATTGGTTATGCATGACCGGTCGGGAAGAAATCCTTGCTAGTTACGATAGAAAAGATTATTCAAGAAGAAATTTTCAGGGATAGCGAGTTTTAACAGGCGTCCCATTACCTTGCTTGGGATGCTGGTGAGACTGATCAGCCGATAACTTGCAGGGGAGTGACGATCGCCTGCCTTAAATATAGGTGTGACAATGGCCTCTTTCCATGCCTCCGAAAGATTGCTGGTCCGAAGTGTCTGCTTAACCAGACTGTGGAGGAGCACCGCCAAACCAAGGGCCGCTTCTTTCAGGATCCTGGGATGGAGCTCGTGTGGTCCCATTGCACTATAAGGATCGATCTTGAGCAATAGATCCTGAGCATTGAGCACAGAGAATTCAGCTGTTGATAGTGGACATTGGAAATTTCTTACCGGGAGAATTGTATGCCAGCTTGCGGGAACCACGTTGTAGGCTGCCGAATAGTAATCTCTGAAGCTCCCGGCAACCACCTGAGAGTCGGGGGAGGTATCCCCGTCTGGAAGCCGCAGAGAAAGCGATGAGGGCCTAGTTTTTCTCTGGCGACACATGTACATGAAGAGACAAGTTTTATTTTCCCGAGCTACCAGTAGGATTTTTGTCTGTGCCCGTTTGGTATGTTGACGGATTTCCCGCCTGTAGCTGTTTCGTACAGAGCAAAAGGCTTCTAGATACTCAGGCTTGCTCGTTAGTTTCTGCTTAGAGAACAGACAGGAACGTAAATCAAGAAGTCGGAAACAATGTTTTTGTTTGTTCTGTATCTCAGGACGATGAATTACAAGCCGAGGGCGGTGAACCTGAACTCAAAAACAGGTGCAATACCTGATGTGAGGAAGACAAAGTCACCGAACGGTCTCGATGAGTGTTTTGTCCTTTTGGGGGAACGGAGGCCTAATTGCAGTGATATTCTCAGGATTGTGTCGAACATAGCTGCCGTAACGAAGGTTAAGGCATGCGGAGTGGTACTTATCAGCCAGCCGCTTCCGAAGCACCGAGGTCCTACTAGCATTCTTGGCCTCAGCTTCTGTGTTCGGTGAGCTAGAAGGAGAACTGGGAACAAATGTCCCTAAGTTCCTCTCTATGGATATAAACTTAAAGTAAGTGCCGTCAAGATGGTGAGTTGTGTTGAGGATGTGCCAAACATGCATTCCCTTGCATCTCCCGGCGTCAAAAATCAAGGAGTATCCGGAACCAGGCAAACAAAGTGTTTGAATCGCTTTGAAGATCAGCGCAATCCTACGGAGTTTTAATATTATGCTAGAGTTTCACGTCCTTCACTAGTAGCAACAGAGGAGAAGAGGGTGAGTTTACATTTCACTCACATGGGTTGGAAAGTGGAGAGGTCTGAGAATCAACCATCACGGAACTCCATTACTGCTCGAATGGTAGTCAGAGAACCGAAGGTTGAATCTTACCGCTTTTCAAATGTACTTCTAATTCACGACCAACAACTTCCTATACAATGCGTCATGGTTTCACAGGCTGTTTTCACCGCCCCACGGGACATAAACATACAGACACTTCAATTAAGTCGTATTTCGGATACCAGTGAATAAACCGGGTGTGAAATTAAACATTGCCCAATAAAAGGACGCACGACGAGAAGCTGTCTACATAATTACGTGGAACGAGTTTGCACTTCACACCGCAGGAAGGTCAGTTAGATCAGCCTGATGCTAAGCCGTTTCTTCTTGGAGGAATATTGCGACAGCTACCCTTTGAAAAGGATGGGGTAAAGTGTGATCAGCCATCCTAGTTCTGGTCTGGTGCATGCTGTTTCAACAGATGGCCAAATGCGTTGCCCTTAAAATGGCAATTCCTGAACGCCGCAAATAAAGGGCCAGTTACCCACGGTTCCTAGTCACCTTTCACTCAAGTGTCTTCCCCTGAAAGTATGGGGCCATCAATAAATACTTTTGAAAGTTTGTGACTGTGAGTCCACGGAACGTGGAACCCCCTGCTTCGGAAGAACGCTTTTCTGTGGTGTCTCCACGTGGTCCCAAGGTTGGCCCACGACTAGAACGAACAACCAGAGTATCGAACGTTGTCCCGTGTGTTCGCTGTTCGAGTGTATCCCTTTCTTAAAGGTTCCTCTCTGCGTTTCGGCACGTAAACAGTCGACTGTGAATCTGTATCTGCTTTGGGCACAACTGTGTGGTTGACGTGGATTTGTACAAATAATGCTGAAGTACAGAAATAATTTGTACATTAATATACAAAAAAGTTCAAAAATTGTTTATCATATTACTAGTTGATGGCACTGTTTTATTTTCAGGGCATGGGTTATATTGAAGCATTCATGGCTGTTTTTTAAAATCGTGAATTTCACACTTTCTCAAAGTTCCAAGAGTGCTTGCAAAGGTACCTAAAGGATGTCGGTGTTATTTGCGTTCGCGGAACGAGCCGTATGTGGAAATCAGTTCTGAAACACGGTGAGGTAAGGTGACATGAAACCCTGAGAACCATTTAAATTTTCTACCGCTGTACAAAGTACGAGAGACTGAAGAGTGAATGCAGAGTTGTGTGACGTATTTAGTGAGTTGAAGTTTTGTTTAACAACTTAGGTTTTGTAACACCTGTTGCAAATCACGATTTCACGTGGTCCGGAGAAGTGTGTATCTGGTTGTGGGCTCTTTTGAGTTCGAACAAAACAATCCACTCAATCCTATGGTATACGAGTATCATTCCATCGAGATCAGACTCACAGTCAATGAAATGAATGGCTATAGGAGTCTATTAGAGCACAGCACACCAACTTCCGATATTAAGCAGTATGTCGCCAATGTTTACGGGAAGTGTATCACAACGACTGACGTTGGAAACATTCGACACAATTTGAAGCCCGCATTGTCCGGTGAGGTTTTTGGGTGTATTATTTTAACTGAGATTCAGAGAACATCGTCAAAGCGCTCGCTGATATAACTGAGAAAAATTTCCTGCATACCGTGCAGAATGAAGACAGAAAATATGCGCTTATTTGCTTCGCTCACTGGACGCAAGTTGAGCTGTTTAGACGTTTTCCACCTGTGGTGAAAATGGATGCCACACACGGGACCAACATACACATATACTTCGTAGGAAATTCTGATACTGTCGAAGCCTGAAGCTATTTCAGTTCCTGGTTACCGATGACATGGGATACGGCCGGCAGGTGATGTACAGGTACGTGCGTAGTAACAATAGTTTCCACAATACATTTCATTTGCAGCTTTATAAAAAGCTTAGTTATTTTGACCGTACAATGATTTGATCCCGACCTTGCTAGTTGGAAGGACGTGCGGGGTGCTAGTTAGAGGAGTGTTGTTGGACAAGGGTTCTGTGTCAAATGGAGTACCTCAAGGATCATTCCTTGTCTCTCTGCTCTGCTTGCTATATATAAATGACCTAACCGACAACCTCGCCTGCCCATGTTACCCGTATGCAAATGACAGAAAGTTGGTGGGAAATGCGTCGGACTCGGGCGCCCTCCAGGGAGACATTCTGAAGATCTGCGAATAAACAGTAAGGCTGAATTTACCACTGAATGTTTTCAAGCGTCATATCCCCGCCACTGCCTTCCAGTCAACCCCCAGATATTTAAGGGGTGTACATTGACGGACAATCGAACTTGCAACCAAACAACAAACGAGAGACTTAAGTATCCAGGTCACTAGCACGTTTGCTCCATCTGCTCAGTGTGCCGCAGCCGCGACAAAAGCACGGCCGGCGTCATACCGACTGAAGTCCGCGATTGCCAAACCATGTCCAGAATTGTTCATCCCACCGTACCCGGTCATAGTTCGTTTCCACCTGGAATATTGTGCCCAAGCTTGGTCATCGTATCTCGAAACGGACATAGCTGCCGTCGAAGAAGTACAAAAGCTCGCCATACGTATGTTATGGAGCATGAAGTAACCAAGACCGACTGAGCTCGTTGACAATATTCTCGCTGGAACGCCGGCGAGTAGGAAGAGAACTTGTTGAAGTGTACAAAGTTACCCACCCTTCCGGCACAAGTCCCCTGGCATGCTTAATCGCGATACGTTAGTACACAGATTTGAGAAGTCATAGGTTGACGATCAAGAAAACAAGGTAACGATTGGCTGTTCGATTTAACTTTTTCACTAACCGGGCAGTCAACTAATGGAACGAATTGCCTGCAAGGATTGTTAAGGCATCCAGACAAATGTTGAAGCAACCTTTTTCCTACTCTGTACTAATCGAAAAATGCTTGCTTCAGGGCAACTAGGATTTGTCATCCCTTTTCTTTTATCGCCACTGCCGAATGAATCCGCTTTGACAAAAACGTACTCTGCTTAGTCTCTGGATTACACCAGTTAAGCATCAGGTGGGCAACAGATGCACGTCTTCATCAAGTCCTGAGTTTAAAACTGAAATATGAAATTTATCGTCGGAAGAAAAATCAAGTTCTCACACATACTTAAAATAACATTTTAAGAAAGTAATATTTTTCTACTTATAGGACATTCAGTTCTACTTTATTGAACCATTCGGTTGCTTCTTCAACGCAGTTTCAAAATTTGTTGAAGTTCAAATTAGTTGTCACGTAATTGAACGTGCGCGCATTTTTTGCTTACGCAATTGGAATATTGAAACAAAGACCTTTCCTGCGACCGATTTGCGCGATTTTCCTAGCTGCAACACGCTAGGATACTATGACAACCACGGTAGCTTAAAAACTATCATTTTCCCACAGAATTCTCAGATACTCTCGGTTTATCGATTGGATGCAGCTGGATGAATTACTCATAAAAACAATGATTGGATACGCAATATCGTCTGCTGTTTTTCAAAGGTCTTCAACATTTCATTTTCGTTTGTGAATCTTTCCACTCAACAATTCATTGCCTTTCTAGAACAAGCTAAGCGTAATGCGTTTGTAGATTTTTCGTTATTTTGTACTTCATTTTGTTATCATTACGTAACTGTTGCATCAGATCATATTTTACTTTTTTGTTTGACTTGAGTAAAAACAACAATACAGCACGTTTTCCAATAAACTCTGCTACACATGCTTGCTGGTTCCTTCCACGACGCCAGTGGTTGTCGTCCAGTTTAAAACATCCTATTTGTTGGATTAGCTTTCAGCTGTGTTACTTCGCATCCTCAGTTACGCTTTGAACAATCCGAATACTTTCCAGCCTCATTGGACGCCTCACGAACGTTGTCAATCTTTGGTGAGTCCAGTTTTTGACTTCACTCGTTAATTTTATATCGAGAATTACTGTAGTTCACACCTCTGTTCCACTTCACGTTCTGTGTTCAGAACGAGTAACAGTCGATTGTGAAGGCGTTGACATTTTCAGAGTGGATCCGTTCAGGCTGCAATCAAGCGAAGTTTCCGCCTTGTGGCTGAGTAGCTGAAGGGCAGACGAAGAACTCTACTGAGGAAAGTTTCGAATGAATCACAGTAAGCATGTTTGAGGAGGTCGACTGTTAAGAATTTGTATCTGCAAAGCGATCAATGATATGCACACGATCCCCCGTCTGAGCAACCCTGATATATCATTTCGAGGAGTGTTCACATGGACACCCAAAGAGATGTGTATTTTGATGGATTGTGTGCAAAACCCACCTTTGCATCCTTCATAAGTGTTCCTTGAGAGAGAGTGACAGATCTCGACGGCAAGTTAGCCGGCAAAATAAACGTTGTACCTAAACCCATGAACAGAAACATAGTATCCGACATCTATCCGCTCTCCGACGCAACCAAAATGCAACCCGTACGAATTTCATCAGTCAGCAGGATAATCAACCAAACATTCTCAGCTCCTGTTCAGGTCTGGTTGTTTTCGGCTCTTCATATATCAATGGCAACATGCCTGTCTTCTGTACAACAACAACCACAACTGTCATCCTATAGTTACGGCGTCATTTACCTAATGTTTTCGAAATCCTTATTGTCAAGATGGAGTACGTGTTCACACCTAATTAGAGTTGCCCTAACTTCGGGGTTATCAGCGACCTTCGGGCACTTCGTGATTACCAGAACAGGCACAGTTCCCATCAAAGGAGGTGGTTCACATGGCGCACCAGAAGTTTGGAACGAAATGATCCGAATATGATCTTTCCTAATAACATTCTGGGAGCATCCTCTTCGTTTCAGTTGAGCTCAGGCTAACCAAAATCACTGAACAAGCTCGCCGCATGTAGTAGACGGCTGGTCCAAGTTGTCTCATACCGTTTAAACTCCCATACATCTACCCCCAATAACATCCATTTTGTTGCTGCATGAGAGAAAAAGCTCCTCGTAAATATGTTGGTTTCAGAATTTAGAAAATTTGTCCTCCCTATTTGTAATAGCCCGAAGCTCAGTCCATATACACCGTTTACCCCATATTTGTTTTACTGAACGAACTGGTTCATTAAGGGTCAGCTGCGCAAATAGCCATTTAGGTCCATGACTTGGCCTATACGCGTGATCGTTCACTTTTGACCTCGTCGGTTTCATTTGGAACCCACTGATTTTGTTGAACCGGACCATCATCTCGAAGGATTGGGGTCTTCCATTGTAAGTATCCATACATTGCTTTAGATGTAATGCAGAAAAATTTGGGTCCATTCATGATTTCAATTTCGTGATCCACTATTTAGCTAATCATAACTCAACCGTCGAAAGTGGATAGATGCACGCACGCTCCTTGTCCAATTAGTTCGTCCGTCTTCTAGAGTGATACAGCTTTCCACAAAATATTACATTTTGTATATTGACTTCAGCCCTCGTTGTATTGAGGTACTTCGCCTAGATGCTACGATTCACATTTTAAACACGCTGCTGTGAGTCGATGACGCATACTCAACAATCACTTCATCGGCAAAAATAGGCTGTTTGTTTATATAAGGCTGAGAAAATGATATAACAACGTCGTCGGAACTGTTGCAGTTTATCCAGTATATTCGACGTATTTCAGTTGTCTGTAAAATGTCGATCCCAAATCTGTTTTTATTTGTCTTTGCTGCGTGCAGTTAACCACCATGATGAATTTTGTGCCATGACTGCACGTAAAATGTTTACTTTCTTTCCTTTTGTAGCTGCCATTGTTTCTCCATTATTACTTTTGTTTCTAGTACTGGTTAATACGTTTTTACTGTCATCTGCTTCAAATTGTTTTATTGAGCTCAATTCCCGTTGACTGGCGGCTATTTGTGTACTCGTGTTTGGCTACTCCATTTTGAACACTCTCTTGCTAGATAATTTGTGCATCCGGTTAGTTCACGTTTAGGGTGAGAGCACACCTTCATTGTAATTTTATCGCAGAATAGTACAAATTTCAATCCTCTCGATAGCCTGTTCTGACGTTTTTCTAAACTGGAACATTGTCCAACTAACTCCACCATCTGAATGGACGTTATTGTAATAGTGGAGCACGCGTTACTAAGTGAATCACTCCAAACAACCTGCCAGGATTTAACGGTCCTTTAATCATGAAACTTCAAGAAAGTACTGAATCCGGATCCTTCCAAATATTCGTCCGCGTATACCTACTGAGTAAATGGTGCGCGGTCGATGAATGCTCAAAACATTCAGATCGGAATACCTGTTATTAATGATTATGTTACGAATGTCAACACAGTCGGTCCCTCAACCAGTAGTCCTGGGAAGCCTTTCACGTTTCGAAGTTTTCCGAATAAGTCCAAACCTGTTGAAGATGAGGCTGCTGATGAAACGTATGCTGCCTGTCTATGTAACCCCAAAACTCAATCTCTGGATTAATAAACGGTTGATCATTTCGTGATGCTCATTACATTCTTAATGCTGACGATTTCTTTTTAATTCCTGTGCTTTAAAATCTTAGGCTACGGTTGATGATATTTATGTTGTTTCTCATAATCGCGGTATGCTTGGGACTCCGAAAGCTATGAAAGAACCTGTCGCATGAGAAGAGCTACCAGAGGAGGCAGAAATGGCCCACAAAACCTGCGTTCTACTGTAATTTTCCACCCAGTCAGTCCTCGGGACACAGCTGAGGGAAGAAGGTGCTGTGTATAAGAAGGTCCTAGCCAGAGCAGAGGTTACTGGATGCTCATAAGCACCCCAAACGGGAAGTTTTTCAATAAAACTAAAAGAACGCGAGGATGTGAGAACATCCCAATCACGAGCTCAGTGCGATCCAATGAATAACGTTGTCGGGACGCCGAAAGTTTCACTCCAGTCACTGCTGGTGTTTGGCCACAGTAAACTCAGGGTATAAGCGAACTGTTTTTGAACACAAAAAACCGTCTGATGTAATCGGATAGCGACCGCCTCAACCCGTAGACAGGATGCGCCACTTGATCATTCGTACCGCGGCGGCCGGGGCACGGCAGACGATGCGAAACTCCTTATCCTTGTCTGTGCGTTGGTCACAGCCAACCAGGTGGGCCAGAATGGATGACTTAATTTTCTTCGTTCTACCGGTGCGAAGCCATGCTGGGCAGTTTTCACGAATTCTTTCCGATGAACGCCTAGTGGTGCGACCAATACATACTGCACCACAGGAATACGCAAATGAATAGATCAAAACTGAGCAGCGCTGCTGAGCACATCATCTTTCGTATTAAATGTCACCGTCCGTTTTGAGTGGAACGACACGACGGGACTTGCAGCATAATAGGTACTACGGATCGCTCCAGTCAATTATTGGAATAGTGGTGTACGCGTCACTGAGTGAATCATGCCAAATCACCAGCAGCGATCTAACGGTGACCAATACGTTTTTACTGCTCCTCAAATGACTGAATTCGTTTCTCCCTGGATGGACAAACCACGTTACGCGTGCTTTATGGTGGTTATATAAGACCGCCACTTGGTTGTTCTAATGAAGTGGCGTATACCGGCGGGAAAAGTGAATTTCCTGGCTATTGAATTTGTAGAGCTGTGGCTAACAAGTTAACTGTAATCTCATTCATGGTCTTCTTCTACTTCAAATTCCGTAAATTCTTAAATATTTGATTTTTGCGCGCTTCGTCTAGGCAACTTAAATAGAACGGTTGTTCATCGTAACAGATGGCAACGGCCGACGAGGGCATTTCAAAGAGCCAAACCAGCTGGGTCCATGGACCCTCTTCAAGCAACAAGTAATCCCCTGCTGGGTTATTAACCACCGGGACACGTTTCATTCAGAAGCCCTTTGCTGCTTTTAAGAGAGAGTTTTGAATCACTGCTAGATGTGCGGTCAATTGAAAAAACGTTAAAATTAAAACAGAGTTGAAATTGAAACTTCAATCTGTTGTTTGTAATTTCTGAACCCCCAAGAACGGTGCTACATTTTTTCATTTAGTGACACCAAGTTCAGCGGATGTCCGTTTGATACCAAATGTGACAAGCCAGGTGTATCAGGTGCCCTGAACATTTAGCATTGAACCCGTGTGTTATGCGATGAAAACCCCTGATGCTTGTCTCAACACGGCTTTCGTGAAACCAGATAATGTCAAACGAATCTCACTGGAGTGGATTTGTGAACGATTTCAACGAAGGCTATCCTACCCATGAGTGTTGTATTACTTGAATTCTAAAGGGTTTAAATGACGCACGCCTTACTAAGCGAACTTTGAACACCAACGTTTGAGAAGGTCCCGAATAAGTGACTGCAGGGCAGTGTGCGGAACCGCTTCTCCCAGGTAAATTTCATTAGGGCGATCCCATTCTGCAGATTAGCTTTAATGAATCACCCAGTCTAACGTGTTTTAAAACCTTAATTGTTTACGGGTGATGCCAAGATATTTTGTGGTGGTCAGATGTCACAGGTTAAAGAGACATTAGAATATGATTTGTATGCTGTGTTGCGGTTGGATGCTCAAAGTGTTCTATCATTCAAAGCCCTAAGATGCGAGATGCTGCAAACCGGAACTCAGGCGGACACTTCGTTATCACCGTGTGACATTGAGTTACAGCCGATGACTGGAGATTCTTATCTAGGGACACCATCACAAGTGATCACTTACAACCCGCTAACTATAGTACATTCGTCCCGAAGGTCACTTAAAAGATGAACCTGCTTTGATGCCTAATAGTCCAATTTATTCCAGCGATATGGGATTTTTAGGGTCGAAGGCTTTCTACTTGTCAGGCTACGATGCTCAGTGCTTCCTGGGTGAAGCACGGTTTCACACTTCACGTTGCAGGTCAACAGACGAACAGTAAGATGCAGTGATATCATTTGAGTAGGACCACATCCCACTCTATCGTGATCTTTTTATGTGGGAACGTCAGAGCAAGAGTACCGCTCGAAGCGTAAGTTATTTTGAAACTATGACGAAGTTAGTCGTAGAGTATGTGGTCTACGAAACGATAAATGATCCCGTATGCTCGGAAATCACCACCACAGGGACGTATTTTTTCACTGAGTATGTGCTGAAACTGCACCGCGACATTCCAGAATCACAACCACCGCCACCACTCCAAAGCTGAATCTCTATGCCACATAATCACCGGACCAGCCTTTGGCCTTACTAACGGTCAGGAGGCGTGCTGAGAAAACTACCGCCGTACAAGGCCGTGCGGTTCCGGCGTTGATTTAAACCTAGCCTAAACATTTCAAAGGAATACCCACCGTAATTCCTAAGAAGGTAAACTATCCTGCCCCCGAATATTTAACTGTAATGTGCGACCGAAACCAGCAGGCGCGTACGAGTTGACTTCGAATTGGTGACGGAGCGTGCTGCTGTGTTGTCGGCGCCCTCTTAGTTATCGTTTGTGTAAATCGTGTACATGGCTCACTAGGCCTTCGGGCTCGTGTTTGTTCGTGGTGTTTCCTTTTACAGGATGGTTGCTGAAACCCCCTCCTTTGGAAGAACGCTGTACCTTGGCGTCTCTATTTTGCCCATAACGTTGGTTCACAGTTGTATAGAACAACCAGAGCAAAGACAGCCGGCTTGCACGTTACACAACCATACTGCAAAAAGTTCTGAAAAGCTCTGGAAGTTGCTTGAAGCTATGGGATGAGTACAACTAGGAATACTAGAATGGTCTCGGGAATAAAAATATGCGTCATATTTTATGCTCCTGTTTCCGTCAACCAGGTAGCCAGAATGCAAGGCTCATTATATATTGATAAACCTCGGCTGGTGCGAAAAGTATATAGCAGGGTTGGCGCCCAGTTATGTCTCGACGTGCAATGGGTGGAAGGCCAGGGAACCAAACTAGCGAGAAGATGGTTCATGTTACGACTGAGCCGTCCGCAAGCAACACACAGAAATAACGACCACCAACCTATGAAAATGAAGTTATATTTTTCAACGCATCGTGGAGAAACACGCCCGGGTGAGCCCAAATATTACATAAAATACGCGGCAATACAAAATAAGCGCACAAATTACACACAATCAGTAACAGTAAAATGCATCAGTTTGGTGGGTGTAACAACAGAACACATACAAAGAGAGAGGACAGATCAGCAATCATTCGTTCACGGGATTCGCCTTGAAGGTCGTTCAAAAGGCAAAACGGTCCTTTTGGCGCGAATCCTCAATTTTTAAATATTTTATGAAATTTTAAAATCGGAATTTCAGGCAAAGTACTTGCCGTACACCGATTGTAAATAAGCGGCGTTAATGGAAAAATTGAAATACATCGAATAAGTCCCAAACGTATTAGCTTCGGGATGAAAATATTTTCCACCATTTTTACGAACACAACACGCTATTGACGTTAGCTCATTTTTCAAGTCTTATAAATGTGATCATTGCCATTTTCGGAATGAAATACGTCATCCTATAGCCTGAGAGTGCTTCATTTTGTGGCGTTTCACAGACATGGTCGAAATGGAAATATACGACCATACTGTGTTTGCTTTGCATTTCAACAAGAACACCAACACATTTGGTAGTGAAACATGTATGACAACATTTCCAGCTTCGTTTTCTATACGATATTTATACTATTTCTCTTTGTTTGTAAGATTTCAGGTAGATACTGGTCGATGACACGTTGCTCTTAGAAATGGTTGGAAATGACGCTATCATATGGTTGTTTCCATCTTCGGTGTATATGGATCGGTGTGAGAAAAGGGTACCATGTTCCACTCTACAATCTAGAATCTTCAGAAGTAAATTCTATTCACCCTACTGCATTGTTCCTAACTAGATTGGTGTCGCGTGGCGTTCATGCGGAACAATATACGGAAACAGATGAAGTCAAGCTGTCTGCCGTTCACCGGGATGTATACCTGTCAGGCAGTCACACTACGATGTTTAGAACGCCAGGTATCTATTGCGGTGCAGAAAACGTCCAATCATTATGGCAATCAATGGGATCAAAGATTATGATAACCATGTAACCCAAACGCTTCAAATACAGATTTTTCATCACTTCCCGCATGTGTTTGTTCTCCAAATAGTTCATGGTAAAGGTGGTTTGAAAGGAGCAGCTACTAGTGTGAACACATACTGCATACTCAGATGCTGATCATAAATTAAGTCAACCATATGGAGCAGCTACTGGTGTGAACGTATACTGCATACGCAGGCGTTTTTCATAGCTTGAATGAATGGAGTTGAAACATCTATCAGTGTGAACCTATAACGCATACACAGGCGTTTTTCATAGCTTAAGTGAATCGAGTGGAAGCATCTACAAGCGTGAACGCATCCTGTAGTCTGAGACATTGTTGTTAGCCTAAGTCAATCGGGCGGAGCATCTACTAGTGTGAACGTGTACTGCGTATGTAGACGTTATTCATAGCTTATGTGAATCATGTTGAAGGAGCCACTAGTGTAAGCGCATTCTGTATTCTCAGACGTTGTTGATTGTCTCAGCCAGTCGAGTGGAGCAGCTACTAGTGTGAACGTTTACTGTGTATCCAGACGTTATTCATAGCTTAAGTGAATTAACTTGAAGCATCTACTAGCGTGAACGCATCCTGTATTCTCAGACGTTGTTGGTAGTCTAAGTCAATCGGGTGGAGCAGCTTCTTGTGTGATCGTACACTGCATGCTGAGACGTTGTTGATAGCCGAGGTCAACCTGGTGGAGCAGCTACTGGTGTGAACGTATACTACATACGCAGGCGTTATTCACAGCTTAGTTGAATGATGTTGAAGCATCGATTAGTGTGAACCTTTGCTGCATACTCAGACGTTCTTCATAACTCAAGTTGATCCGGTTGAAGCAGCTACTAATGTGAACGCATACTGCATACTAAAACATTCTTTATTGACCAGGTCAGCGGGATCATCCTCTGAATGGATCAAAAGCAGCAATGTTTAATAATGAATCCAAGTATATTGTACTATATACAACTTTGAAAGTGGAGAACGGTTTGACGGCTTGGTTTGCGGGATTTCTCTTTCCAGGTATGACTATGAAGTGGTACTTGGCGAACAGCCGGGTTCCTACATTGGCGATAGAATGAAAGTGTAACATGTATATTGCAACCGGCTAACTCGGACATATCTTCAATATTTTCTGTTTATACCCACCTTTGAGGTAGGGGTCTAAGGAGTGAAGATGCGCAAGCTTTAAACTGAACAAGCTACCTTTATCTGCTGATAATGAAACCTAGCTTTAATGTCAGTCCGTATGTGATAATGCAAGCAACAGTCGTCCCACATGGTTACAGGTATTCTCTTTGTACCACAAAATCTCATGTTTGTACGAGTTAAATAGCTGCCAATTAGATTGAAACAGTGACCTAAAGTGCTTCTTGGGGAACAAAAACGTCTTGGCTGCAATGATACAAGAAATGCTGTTAACGGTCATCGCAAGAAACGAGGTGGAATATAAAACGCGATAATTACTCATAACACGATGGGAGGTCTGTGACAAAATTGGGAAAACGACGATCAACATAAACCATATACTTCGAGGGTGATGTTGAACATACCATGGACCCAGATGGCTTTCGCATCATACCATGCTGACGGTCCATGGTCAGGGAACTGCGAATCACAGGAATTGATAATTGGTGTTCTAGGGTTTGGAATTTAACATGGTGGAACATCGCGGAACATATATTCAGCTAGCAAAACGTCGAGGGGCCCGTGCGGGCCCCGCATGTTCATCGGCGGGCAGTAGAAAAAGTTTGCGAGTGAAGCTCTTTCTTCCTTTCTACTACCGACGATTTTATTCACAACAATTTCTGTACACATTTCCAACGCTTTGGAAGTTTCCCAACTTCCCCTAACTAAATTTCAACAGAAATCCGCGAAATAAATGGAAATTGTATTATGTTTTTACAACATTTTTGATTCGACTCGTTCAACTACTCCAGAAACAAATTTGTCCATCTAAACAGTTAAATCTCATTCACCTGCAACCCGATTTCTCCCGCTGCATCCATGGATAAATGGAAAATAGAAGGAATAGAACGAACAGTTAGGTGTAAGGCAAGGATGCAAGGATGAAGCAGATATAACACATCTCCGTAAATAATAGAGATAGGGCACAAATAGAACATACAAATCTTACAGTATTCCCTCCAGGCATTCTAATAATACTAGGGATATATGCTAGTTCTAATCGAATAACTCGGCTATGCTTTGCTGAACTTGTACAAAATTCCAACATGAACCACAATAATACAAGTTTTATCGTTGCGTTTGAAATTCCATATCTCCGTAAATACTTTAGGTAGAGCAAAAATAGTATAACGATCTGAAAGTACTCTCTCTATAGTTTTCAAAAATATGTAAGAAGCGAGTTAACACCAGGTGTACACCGAATTACGAAGGAAAACACCCAACTTTCTCGGAACCTACCGTACGGATCACTACAGCGCAGCCATGATAAAATGCCTGAAATTACGAGTGCGCTTAAACAAACACCAATAAATTCGATAAAATAATGCCCACTTTTTCAAAGTGGAATTAACATACATCTACTGGCAATAATCCGTTTCACGGGATTCGCCTTGAAGATCGTTTAAAAGGCAAAACGGTCCTTTTGGCGCGAATCCTCAATTTTTAAATATTTTATGAAATTTTAAAATCGGAATTTCAGGCAAAGTACTCACAGTAAATCAATTGTGAATAAGCGGCGTTAATGAAAAAAATGAAATACGTAGATTAAGTCCCAAAAGTATTAGCTTCGTAAGGAAAACATTATCCACCATTTTCGCGAAAACAACTTGTAGAGATTTCTTTATTGTTGTCTGCAAACGATGTTTCATTTCTGTACAGAACCTTTTGTATCACCTTTGCATTTTGTTGAAATTGATAAAAAAGCGATCTTGCAATTCAATACAAATTTTGTGCACGTCAGTCCGCTCTTCTCTTCGTTGCGCAGTGGGTTGACGATATTACACGGATCTATCATCCTTTTTTTTATCTCCGTTGTACTACGAACAGCGTCGCATCCCTGATCGCTCTTCAGCAGTCCACG
>JTDE01001751.1:107281-133368 GCA_014338405.1 Paragonimus skrjabini miyazakii | reverse complement strand
CTTCCACTTCCGCTGCAACATCAAAAGAAAGTGATTGCACCACGCATGAAAATCTTATTTTCTCAGATGTTATCCGCCTGGCGGTAAAAACGGCTTCAATCTGATGTAACCACAGTCGAGCGTTCCGGGCGCTGTACTCAGGCAGTTTTAAGGCAACACTGTGCTCGGTTTTAGTGTCAATGTCTGTAGTGTCGTCAAGCATTGTTAATGATAACAAAAAATAGATAGAAACGCAGTTCGAAAAAAAAATAAGCGGGCTCACCAATTAATGTGGTGGATCGAAACAGTATGCGGAACTCAGGTGTGAATATGAGGTCAAACTATAATGAAAAGGAAAACAAATAACTCACAATGGTCCGTCGAGATACGTTGCTTTAGTGTTCCACTACACCAAATGAAAATTTCCACTAATGCTATCTGACGTGTCTCTCAAGTAATCTCGATGTCACGGCCAAGATGATTCCAACGACAGATAAATAAATTTGTCAAAATAAAAATGGTTAATTCCGCTGAATTCTAACTCTCCCAAAGACTTGTGTGCCACCGACCGTGAACGCAGACAGAACGCAGAACTCGCGAACTCGGAAGTGTATTTTTTTTGGAAATTATTGATTACTCAGTGGATCGATGAACCTCGTTCACATCATGTGTACATGTGAGGTTGAAAAATATGAAAAGGCATGAACAACAATAAAAATTATGAAGCAGAAAACAGTGTATAAATCGCTACAATGTAAGTGACATTTTTGACACTTTTACATTTATATAGTGTGCTTTTATTTCAATGATGTCCAAGCTCCAATAAAAATATCATTATATTTGCGAATTATGGTGGCAAAAACAGTCATTAAACAAGATCATCCGGTGGCAAAACCACTATTCCACGCTCTAAAGTCGACATTGTTAGTCATAGAGACAACGGTTCTAAGCCAAGAATTTACGCTGGCTTCTCAAGTGAAATTGCCGTTGAAGACAATGTAGGTAAATTGTTGGTTTCCACCAACACCTCTCAAACTCAGAATTGTTTCATTCCCGTGGACATTGTTTTGGCGGATTTATTCCATAAGTAATCTAAGTTGCAAGCTGGGCTTGCTCAACTATGTGCAAACTTTGCTGCATCTGATTACCTAATGGAAAATATTGTCTCCTTATATGCGATATATCTAATGTCTTCGGGGTACCTGAAAGTCCAAATATGGATAATATTTGGAGCCCAGGCATGTTGATCAAAACGATGGCAACACAATACACTGAACAGATGCGTTGTTTAAACGATGCTATTTTATTTAACGTGCCATATAAGCTGCACTTGGATAGCATTAAAAGGATACTCTCGATGGTTGTTAATATAGGTTAAGCATCATACGCCCGTATGCGTTTTCGTAAGAAGACACAAGAGATCTGCTAACCACTTTCATTCAACTTCCAGAGAGAAGCGATTAGAAAATAGTCGGGGCCTTGTCATGTCTAAAGCCTGGCTTAAACTGATAGAACTTATAGAAGACAGAACGCCGTTAGAAAGGGAGCATCAAAATCTCTTAGTGAGCAAGATCCTCGTCTGTAAACGCATGGTCCGGGAGGCACCCAAACAGGGTACGACGATGTCCAGTGATGATGAACTGGGTCCCATTGACCGTGTAGCTTCATTTTGTTGTACTAAACTCCAGTGTACCAACTGCCTTCTCAACAGTACCAGCGTCACAGAAGAGGAGAACAAATTCGCTGACTTGAGGAGTCTAACAGTGGGTCTGGACAGTTCCAAATGCATGCCGAACGTAGAGTCCTCATACTGGTTTAAATGAAGCCTTTGAATTTCAAACCATCTGTGCGGCAACTGAGACAAATAATATAAGGCCTTGCTCGTCCATCAGTCATAGGCACGCCAGTATTTCAACTTTAAACAAATCCCAAAAGAATCTACAAACCACAAACCCTCCTCAGCTCACTACCCTACGAGTCGTTCGAATTCACATTTTGGTAACATAAAGGAAATACGAGCATGGAAACCCAAATCCGAAATTAGCAAGCGAAAAGATGTATCTACTATCAACCCCTAGTTATAGGTCTCTGTCTGTTTTCATATAAGGCTCAACCAAAATCTCATTATTACCGCCAATGCTGCTTGTCTTATATTCACCATCCGTTTCAATAGGAGTATTTCCTACAACATGAACGCCCATCTAAACGCAATCCGCTATCTCTTTGCTAAAAACCTGCATGTGACCGTGACCAATACATTCCAACCTTAACCATCTTTAGCGGGATACATACCGCTCAAACCTCCCCCATCGACTTCACCTGCTATAATTCCGCTACCTCACCGTAACCCTGTTGACACTTTCCGATACTTCCTGTCCTGGATTCAGATTTCGTCAGTCAGTGATAAGCTAATGATAAGCGCATCAGAACAAGCAAAGTCATCAGAGTCTTTAAATCACCAAGCATCTTTGTTTTAGACAATTTTGAAGGTCTAAAATGAAATCAAACAAAAAAATATACTAATTTTACCGCTTTTGAATACACGCTCACTACTCAGTAAAGTGCACATTTCCAGATCTCTTTTCACCTCGTATAATCTTTACATTATTCCGGTCACCGGAGTTTGGCGTATCAATGAGAACTCAGACGAACAACGATATGTTATAGGTTACCACATATTCCGTATAAATCGCGGTGCAGGACGTGATGGAGAGTATCTAATTTGCCCACACGGGCAATATTCTGTAACCACACTTAATGAGCCTGATCTTGATATGACTGACGGCTTCTTGCGGCTGTTAGTGTTAACAAGATCATATGAGTTACTCTTAGAATGCACCTATAGACCACATGACGTCACCAATAACGGCATGATTACCCCCATTAACTGACTTCATTATAAATCAATCTTGCCCTCACAGCCCAAAATAATTAGCGGGGACCTCAGCATGCTAAATATCTTTTGGGCATCCTATACAGCTCTTAGAAATCAAGCTGAGATTTTTCATAAATCCAAACAAACGGATGATCGCAACATGTTTTAGCACCTACTAGACTAGGCTACACTTTAGACATCATTTTAACAACAGTTGTTTCCTCTGCTACTGTGTTTGTGTTGTAGTTGGAACTTAACTATATAGGATAACGATCGAACGTATGAGTCGCAAAACACAATTAGGCACAACAACACAGAACGTGTATTAACGAATCGTACGTATCAACAAATTGTACGGGATATTGGAATAGTAAAACAATTGCACAACAGAAGGAGACAAAGCAAGTCAGTTATGTTCATCACAGTTTGTTTCCGATCGACTTTCAGGATGTGATCACATTGTAGTTAACTTAACGCTTGACCGCAGAGCAGTAAAAAATGTCCCCCTTTACATACTATCGCCACATTGTCCACCGTGCTGCTTTGGTTATTGGAGTGGAACAAATTTTTGACCGGTGACTCTAGTGTTTAAACCAAAGTACTTAATGAACGCTTCGGGTTTTGCAAGTACACATTATCCTTGACAAGATTAAAACGTCTTACTATGTGCTGCAAAGGCAGAACCATCGCTCCAAATGAGCAAGATAAGCCCGAAAATCTTGAATTGCCGCACCGGAAAAAGCGAATCATCGCTCGTAAGACGAGTGCACAAAATGTTTAATGCCATAGAATATAAAACAAAAATGCTTCACCTAAATGTAGAAAACCAGTGAAAAATCATAACAAACACCACTTGTTTGAATTGAGTCGACATGACATTATGCTTTTTGGTGTACGCTACTCGTCCCTTCGGTGTTTATATTCCGCCCACGTCGAAGTTTTTACAGTGAGATATTCAGCGACTGCGATTTGAACTGACTCTTCATGCTCATACATTTGTATCGGGCTAGTTCCGTAAACCTATTTTCCGTGACCGCCGATTATATTATAGACTCTCATCTGTTGTTTTAGTGAATGTAACTGTGAGTGGAGTACATTACTTCATAGGACCCTTACATAACTTGCTTATCTACCAGACTGTTTTAATTGATTATTGAGTTTTTCCAGCTAAGCCATTTCGGATATCCACCACAATTCTTGATCTAAATGGTTCAAATAAATTACTATAAAACAGCAAAACCAATCAACCCCTACTATATAAGCAAGTAGGTAAAATTGATTACATACACAATTGCTCTAATATTATTTTTAGATCTTCTCCGTGTGTTTGTTTTGACTTACCAAATATTCTAATATAACCTTGACACATTTACGCTTTTTTATTGTCATAACAACTTATATAAGTAAATGTGGTTATGGCTGAAGAGGGTGTAGATGTTAAGGAGCAATATGTTTTCGTCAATAACGTCGACACTTATGTTTCTCTCAACATTGGAAAAGTAATTTCTGATTTTTTCGGAATAACGTGGGTAATTCAAAAAGTATCTGGCCAAGCAAGCACCTGGGGTTCCACCTGATGATGATGAAAATGAAGACATAGGACCAGAGGAGCAGATTAGTGAACCAGCCGGTCCATTGCAACCTAGAAAGGATTGCTATAGAATCACTGGCACATTGAGTAATCAATCAAAAATGAAGCCAACATTCACGAAGGATATTCTTGATGTAATCCGAATAGATTGTTATATCACTTTATTAACAGTATGATAAGAGGTCGTGGTTTTATGAACATTTAATGAAAAATGATGTGATAATCTATGATCTTACAGTAGACGCTGATCAGGCCGACGAGGCACTATGGGTAGCACAGGAAATGGAGAAGAATGTTGACAGCTTCAATAATCAGAAGAAACTTATTATTATTTCAAACCTGATGAGTTGGATGACCACAAAGCCTGGCGACCCTGTAAGTATCTTCCGCGATGCATCTTAATCTACTTTGAATTGAATCAACGTATTTATAAATACGTTGTGAATATATTAACAACCGCCACACAATACAATTACATGTGTAACTTTTCACAAATTCATGGGCTTCATGAATTGTTTGCAGGTTCATAAGTATGTCAAGGCGTACTTTAAAGTTCATAACCTTGCTATTAATAGCAACGTAGCCGGAAAGGATTGTATTCCAATTGGAATACAATCCTTTCTGGCTACATTTATCCCACTCGTAATAAGCATTATGGCTACGTATTCGTTTAACAAACGCACAAGCTAGTCGATCGCAGATGACAGCCTTCAAGTTAACGCTCACGTTGACTCCAGCAAACAGTATGCCAGCAGATAACACGTCACGCAGTTCACCGATTGCGTCACCACCACCATAGATGCCAACAATGAAAGGCTGGGACACAAATGGCTTGTATAATCGGCATAAGATAGGCCACAAGGTGTACCTTACCGATTTAGTCAGTGATACTTCATCATTATTTAGGTGTACTGCAATGTTGTCAACGTCACGTACCTGGCGATATGTTAACACTTGTGTAATGCCATTAATTACCCCGAAATGTGCATATTCACCAGGATAAACATCACGTATCAACGACATCCTTGGAGTTTCCATGAGTGTTCTCACACCTGACGGCAATTTAGGCAGTCGTTCTCTCAGAATTTGTAACAGCCGACTGACAGGAACTCTGGGAGTGTTACTTGAAACAACCCAATTTCGAAGCCGGTCGATAAGGTTGTTTGACAACATATACTCCGTATCCTCACCATCGGGGGCTTGTTGTAACAATTCAGACTGATCTCCTGCCTGTTCCGGAACATCTAACATTGTCAATTATATAAATGAAGCATTTGCAAGCACCTTTTGCCCAATTGGGTGCATGGCACTCAGTAAACTCTTGTCCAGCTATGGAAATGCTGGCATGGAAACGTTGCATTGCACGGCGAACACGACGATAAATGGTGGATCGACCGACTAGTAATTTTATACGTCTCTGAGAGTAAAATGCATTGGTTAATATAAACTCACGTTATCTTGCGACTGCTTATGGTCAGACATGTTTAAATAGGACAACAAAATGGTAGTGAGCGCTAAAATCTCACAACAGAAACCAGATCGAAATTGAAGATGGCGAAACTGAACGCGTTGCGTATTACAATTCAGCTAAACAAAAACACCTATATGTACAATGACTGGTTTCTCATGTGTAAGAATTTTCCCTCGGAATAGTTATATAATCCCATTTATTTAAGCAAATTGTGGAATCGAAACCTTCCCCGCCGCATTTTCTTCACCTCCATTCACGTTGTCTTCTCATTGACCATAAAAATACAGACGTAATTCATCCCAAGATTGACGTAATTCATCCTTAAATGTCGAACCAATAAACGCCGAGCGTAGTTCTTCCCGAATCTGCTGTAATTCATCCCTAATTTATTCTTAACCTGTGCTAGCAGGGTTTATGTTCTGCCGATCCAGATTCTGTTGAAGCATTTTTGTAGTCAAGTGTAATAGTAGATGATTATTTCAGAGTACCTTTTCACTAGAAACGTCATAGACAGATTGGGTCATATCTAAACAACTTTTCTTCGATATAGGTTTCGAAAGCGCAGCCACTTTGAACAATCTTTTCTTGGGTTTGCATATTGACACAGTTATTGCAGTAAAGCCAACGCAGAATATAAGATAAGCGGTGTGGACGATTTCTGGAACACGTTCGGATGGTTTTATACATTCACTTAATCTTACGCACGTGTGACACAGGGTCGCTTTTAACAATCAAATAAAAATTGGAAAGTTTATAGGAATGCGAAAGCGGCGACCGGTTATAGGTGATGGTTAATCTATATAAACGCAATTCATCAACAGTTGTCAAAATCATTCCTACTAACTGAAGTTTTTGCTTTACACCAGCTGGCTTTACACCACACGCACATGCACGGGTAAAGCACATCAATAGTTCAGCAGTCGCGTCACGTGACGAGTCAAACTAACCCCTAAATAACATGCAAGTGTTCACTATACTAAGTCGAATCCACCGATTGAGCAATAACAACCTTTTTGAACACGTTAATGATTACGTCATCTGGTCAACTAACAGGTATATTCTACGCTAAAATCTAGCCATATCATTTCTCAATATCTCAAAATAGTTGTTTACGTTGGTAACTAAACCAGGTGGCTTGCTAGTTCGAAGTCATCTTTTTAGTGAACCAGTGTTTCAACACAAACGTAAACCTATGTAACGAGTTGAGACTTTCCTTAGCTTTCTATAGACTCATAACAGAAAAACTCATTTTACCGGAACAACTGAAGTTGTAGCTTAGACGTCAGTCACGATGGAGTTTTCATTTGCAAATAACCCTTTCTTTCAATAGTTTAGTTCAGAGGAGTGGTGCATGCATTGAAATGTCTAATATAAACTGTGCGATGCTGATCATTAGTTCGATTTTAGTGGATAAAAAAAAGTTGGAGTTTGGTATTCTGTAGGCGATAATTAACATGTCGATCAATACAAACCATGTAATCATCTTAGAGAAAATATAAATGACTGCATTGGATATAATGTATTGTGTTTTTTTAACTGTTAAGCAATGATAGTTGTCAATGCCTCCAAATTAACACTGTTTACTCCAGGAGGAACCAGGATTTACAGAAGGAGAATATCGAAGAAGAAAGCCCCATGCAAATTTCAAGGAACTTTTTAATTTGGAAAAAGAAATACTGAAAATTGGAAAAAAGGTGAGCGTATCATCAATATTACTTGCAATGAAGCTGAGAAGCAATGGTCACAAGGAAGCTGTCTCACACAGATGTGGCCTTTGTTTCATTCACGAGAGGTTTACATATTTTCAGAGTGTAGACATCTAATGTGTCAGATTAGATATTCAATAACCTGAGCGTTGTCCTCTCCTTTTTTACTTTCCAAAAAAACACAACTTCGAGGTATACCTCTCCATCTACACGGACCTTACATGCCATTGGCTGATACGGATGCATTGCAGCTGATGGTGATAAACATGTGTAAATTAGGTGGAATTTGAACTCCTGTGGGCTCCGATTTTGATATCCCATAGAAATTCAACAAAATTTTAGCAATCAAACGAATAAAAAAGGTTATATGAAATGAAAGAACTAGCTGCTGTTAATATGAAATGAATATGTTAAAAACCATCCTAATCTGAATAAATATACTTAGAATCGTCAGCTTTTGTGATGTTACTCAGTACTGACTTTCAAGCTGACGTTCGATGATTATTCAGGTAAGGACAATCTAAATGAAGAATTGAACTGGCTTCCATGGAATTTACCAGATAACATTTACTTCCCCAAGCCATCGGCCAAAAACAGACTATAACTCAATTAGAATCAACAATGATGCATTCGATAAAGTGAAGGTCATTCAGCCGATGACAGATTTCTTGTTTGCGTAAGCCTTCTGACTAGCCTACTTTAAAAATAGATGACGACTTGAGCTTTATTTATACTAGGTATCACCAGTGGTATCTACCTACATTCAGACAGGAATTTGTGTTGCGGTCGTCATGCGACGACAGTATCAACTAATCAGATGTGATTGTTGATGGTGTTGAAATAGTCCAAACCGCAAACTTTAATTAACGGACAAAAATTTATTCATCTAGGTTGGTTGATGCCATTTGCCCGAGAAGGTATAGTTTACGATGAACAACAGCTATTCCGTTTCCAATCGGTACCCTTTCTCCAGCTCAGAACACCTCATGCGCACCAAGAAAACAGTTTTATCCAGCTTGTTTCGCACAGCTCTGCTGTGAACCAGTTCCGAGGATGAGTGATCGAAAGTCTATAAGATTGTCAAATCGACACTTAAAGCTAATGGTTACTGTGACAAAATTTTAAGTCCAATTCGGAATCCACCTCGTAACAAGGGTAATGAGTCCAGGAATTGACTGTTAACTATCGTTATTTCATACGGAAGAAATACACCAGAGGACCTAAGACGTGTCCTTCATCAGTACAATATCAGAGTGGCATTTAAAGCCATCAACACATTGAGTAATAACTTGGTTCACTATAAGGACAAACGAACAGTTATGGAACAAACAGATTGTGTTTATCGAATTAGATGTAAGGATTGTCAGGCTTCATAAACTGAACAGACCGTTCGACAGCTGGAAGTACGCACCACAGAACACGTAAAATGTAGTAAGAAACCTCCTACCGACCCACAACAACTCTGGAAATCATAACGTGATTCAGCCTTAGCAGCACACGCAGTCCTTAACCAATTTCAAGTTGACTTCGACCATCCGACTTGGCTTAAATGTGGTTTCCGTAACCACAAAGGACGCTTACTGGCAGAAACCTTGCTGATCGCTAACACACCACAGGCAATGAATCGATCCAATGGCTTGGAATTGTCAGTTGTTTGGCACAATTTACTAGGTGAACAACAGTGACATCATGTAAGAGAGGTTTGCAGAATTACTGCCACCTACTCCGATTCCAGACAGTCTACACGCATGCAGACCTACATACATACACACAAAAGCACACATTAATTATCTATGCTTATTCACACTCGAGATTGTCACGTGGTGACCTCAGGTGAACCGTGAACCCAGACATCTTATTAGTGGTCTGTCTACACACCGTAGTTGAAACACACAAATATATGCCAGTTGATGACTGCCTCATTTGAAGCTTGTATATTGTAAATTTTTTGATTTAAATCGCTTGATCAAGGCTCTCTGAGAGGGCCGAAACGTTGCAAAACCGATAACTCTTTTGGTTTCAACTCGTTGTGACTTAACCAAGGAATTACTTAATAATGAGCTATTCCGTTTATTAGGTTACTGAACTTATTCAGCGAGCTGAAACTTATTCACATGAGATCGTGGCCAAGCCTTTGAATGTGATTGTTCGATCACGTCTATTTTGAGGAATAACTGGAGAATAAAATTCCGATCTGAGCAAACATACAAATCATTGTTCAGCTCCCATAATGTGAACTACGTGTCTGATGCTTGCTTCCAAAATGAGCTGACCGAATGAATGAATGCAAAAATTGCGATTAGCTGTGCTTGTTATTTAACGTCTAACAGTTCAACATTCTAAATTTTAACCAGTGTAATTAAACACCGGTAACTGCACGACATCTGTGTAGGTAGATGAAAAATTGTTTTCAAATGCCTACAGTGTTTATCCACACTATTTATAGCCCAGAATTTTTAGTTCATTATGATTACTAATAAGTAGTTGGCAGATTTATGATTTTAGAGGATTGGTTTTGATTAGTTATTTAACCTACGATACACTATTTAACAATGTCAGAGCAGTCTAAATCACACAATCAAATCGTGCATCTTACTTTCAGCATAAAAAGAAACTCGTCACCTATGTTTTAGCATGTGGATTAATTTACGGAAACGGTGAACATCTGTTACGACATTTTTTCAGAGTAAGTTTGTGTGGGACCAGTTTCAGATAATCTAAAGTAAAGCCCAGTCACCGCCTTATCCTCATAAAAATATAAATGAAACACTTATTATTCTCAACTTATCACATCAAAACGATGCTATCAAGTGATTATCTTCGACGCTTTATAAATATTTGGTTTGAATATTCACACTCATTTAGCTCGTGATGACTAACCTGCAGTAACTTATATACTCATTTGTCCAACTCTTGTCAACTCCAGAAAACGCTAAAAACTACTTAGGATGCAGCCTGTCTGTCAACCACAAGGTAGCTGGTTGATGTTGGTTAGCCGATTTCTGCTATGTCTATTTTCGAACAACCTGATAGTATTGCAACCCATTTGTGACCAAGCATGTTAAATGGTAATCACCATAATATCTTGAGTTGTGCAAAAAACTTAGAGCTTAACCCATTTACAGTCAGAGAAACAGGGAATCAGATTGGAAGCTGATTGCAAGTATGTCTTACAAATTTGTTCTGACACGTATTTATGGTCAGTCTTGAGAACATTTATTGGTAGAATGGTCAGAAGCAACAACGGTCAGATATATGTTTAACCTAAACCACTAGGCAGAGATAAAGGGTTACTGCCACTGCCACCAGACTGTTTCACTTTAGTGACATACATCAAAGTAAGCCACTCGGTTCTGCTATTAACTGGACACCTTCATACCTTTGATGGGATTAGATGGCGCTGTAACCCGAACCACCGCCCGTTGACAAGGCGACCAAATACATTCTAGATAGTCCATGGACAAATGAAGAGAAAACATCAGAGCAACATAATACTTGATAAATTAATGGCTGCTATGGACTAAACCCCGTCATTGTCCACAATGCTTTTTTACTTCGAACCCCGTTCCAAATATGTGATATGAGAGACCAAGAAGTCTCAACTGGTACTAACTTTCGACTTTACTCGGTGCAAACGTTAGGGTGACCAAAATTTATGACCAAACTACTTGCCGAATTTCTTCTGACATTTGGGTGCGACAAACGTTCAGCCGCCATACGGAGTATGCGACCCAATTCTCATAGCCTGACCGTATCTGAAATTTCAGGATGCAGGCGCCAAAGAACTGTCGCGTTATCCATGCGATCACAGTACACCAGATGCAACTTAGTTGACGGCAATAACTTCGATGAAATATCATCTCTTTTGTTCAACACTGCATCATCAACAAGTCACACCTCCGAATAAGAAAGAACAATCCATTTCGCATAGGCTGCCTATACCATTTCTGTCATGTCTATACACTGAGCAACTAAAAATGGTAGGCGGATACTTCAGACTGACCAGTAAGCTTTATAACATAAACGTTATAATCTTCTCACCTGACAATGGTCAGGTTTTATTACTCATATCGTACAAAGTAATTAGTGACATATAATACCATGGCTGTATCAAAGAGAGTTTTTGGACAGGACCTTACTTTGGAACGGTTAATTTAACTCTTGTGAGTACATTTTTAGGAAATATGTAAGCTGGATTCTTGAAAATGAACGCCAAATCTAGATACACTCAAGTTTGTCACACTTTCTACCCTTCGAATAAATAACAGCTGAACAAGTCAGAAAGTGAGGTGATTGGTAGCTTTATCTGGATCAAACCTTTATAAGTAGTATGATAGTTTTCAAAAATGGTGTGACGTATGTAATGCCCAGTTTGTACGTTTAACATAATACTAGAGAACAAAGAGGTTGATAAATGTAACAGTCTAGTTGACTAGCACAGTTTAACATTCATGAAACTGAAAGTAGCTTAATGAATTACGACAGTTACCACAGAAAGTAATATATAATAATTTGTACACGAACTTCACATGCCAAGTGAGACCACTAACACTTCGGTATAACCACATGGTCGATGAACAACAACCAGGTCATAAAATATGAAGATCCTAACAGTCCCCTTGAGTAAAGTACAGTGAAATCGCCTTACCGGTTGGGGTTCTCGTGATCACTCCAACTGTTGGCTAGAAACGTTATCCGAGATGGCAATGTTTTCATAGTCCATAGTGTGCCTGCATTCGTGCGATTGCCGGTTCTTCTACTTCGACTACTTTTATCCATTTTCAACCTGGTTAGTAGTATTTTTCATCAGCCAGAATATTTCACGTCACTGTTGTGGCCAGCGGTAGACCCAGCCAGAGCACCTTCAGTTGTGAAAGAACGAATGTTCGAATTATTAAATGAATGTCATTTTAAATAACAAACTTTTCTAGTTGCATACAACGTGACAGCCACAATCCAGGTGTATCAGAGAGTATACGTTTCGATAAATTTGGAAGTGAAATCACACCGTTCCTGATTGTAATCCTAACAATGTATCACAGTGTGTTAACGCTCGATCTTAAGTCGTATTCGTGGGTTGTTGTTGGTACTAACAATCATCCATGAATAGACTGTATAGGGGATAAATAGGAATGTATGCAGAACACCAGAAAGGCCTGGATAAGTCACTTTGGACAAAGCTTTCGCCGCATTAGCTTGTCAACTATCTACATTGAGCATTTGACAGGGTGCAAGTTAATGCTGAGGTAGGAAGATTGTTGTGAATGATAGTAAGTTAATGCTTACATTTAAGTCAGCATGAACAAGTACGTGTCGGAATGAGACAACGGATACTTCAAAATCTCTAGGTAATTTGAGGAAGTAATCCGTAATCAAAATACCGCTCAACAAGTTAATGATTTCCGTGATTTCAACTTGCAGAAAAGTCCTAGTCGAAGGGTCACCGATTCGAGCTAACAGAACGGTTACTGTGTCTCCTCTCTAGGCGATCGGGCAACCTGATCATTACTCACAAGTGAAAGTGGTTGAGCGTTCACATATGATAATTCGGTCGTACTTAATGTGAGGTCAATGGCGCAGTGGCCAACATGGCTGCTTCACGAAAGCGTGGCCGGAGTTCTAGTCCCGGCGGTGGCAAGGATATATACTACTGAACAGCTTTAGTGAGAGCGAAACTCGAGTCTACTGCTTATGCTTTCTCAAAGATGCCGACTGGAAAGTTTATGGGAGTGCAACAGCTGCGATCAATAATGGGTGATGTTCAGTCGATATTAGTTTGGAAAAGTGTTAGAGATTAACAGACCCGCTTGTGAAAGCACCCATATTCCATTATATTGTTTTGTAGTGTAGACGCACAAGGATTTATTTGCAATCAGTTGTTGAGGGGAAAGGTTGGAGTGATAAATCTTTAGCAAGATTGGGAAGAAGCACGTAACAGGCCTTCTGCTAAAAATTAGGTGCCTTTTAAATGATGGGGTATTGTTGTAAATATGATTTTTGACAACGTTTTAACATCATACTGTAAACGATTTGAGTGCAAAAATAAACGTTAAATATTCGATAGTACCCGGGGAAATTTAAGGATAAGACATTCAACAACAGTGTGAGGAAAATAGCTTATGTTTGTTGTCAATATTTTCTTGCCTCTCTAATGGATACTATAAGTCCAGAAATATTTCACTCTCATGATCAGTCCAGCACATTTTAAATGGCTTGAACCGCAGACTGGAACAGAATAATTATACGTTTAACTCACATCTCCTTTCTTCAACATGTTCACCGGCCTTTCGATTAAATGGCTGTACCACATTCAGCAAGCTTGGGTTGAACAAGCCCCCCTGCCGATTTATTTTGAAGGACAAAATATTCTTCCAACGATCCACGTTCTTGATTTGGCAAAGTGAGTTCAGTGTAAAGGGAATTTTCGAAAGCGTTCAATGAAATATTTCAATCAGAAAGAAGAATGCTTTTCAAGTATGCAAACAATATCGTTTTTGAAGTACCCCCTTCTGACAGTGCTATATGCATACTATTACAGTACACTATATATGACTTGAGCAAGTTGTGTACTGATTATGACCGGTCCATTAATGCCTTTAAATATGCGTATGTTTGGGTTTTAAACTGTAATGCTATTTGCTACGAGCTATTAATGGCGTATCATCACGATCGTCAGAGACAATAATATATTAGTGGTTCACGCTGATGGTTTACTGCCATGCAATTAAGGAAGAATAACCAGCCCAGCTAAAAGGAAAAAGACAGAAAGCAAGCGAAAGGGATACAACTACCAAAACAAATCGTTAAACTCAAAAATCAATAAAAAATCAGGGTACCTATACATTGAAAACATACGATCTACCTAAAAGCGAAATTAAGGTGTCATCAAAAGGAAAGCTTCCTCAAGGTTTTCACTGCTGGTCATCCTCAGTTACAAGCAATTCCCAAACAACTCGGTCAGTCAACAGCAACATTTAAGCCACTGTACTCGATCATCCGCCATTTCATCTAAAGTCTTGAGCTACCGACCATGTGAGTCGTGAAGACTGAAGCCTGGGTGATGAACGCGACCGACACTGACTCATTCTTATGAGCCAGATCGTTATCTATTTACCACGTACTTTATGCAAGTTAACCGACACACCGTTAAAGAGTACTGACTGTGACAGATTACCAACAAGTGTTGCGGGCGAAACCTAACCCAATGAGTATTGGTTTCAGAACCGGAAGTCGGTTAGAATAGGCAGTGAGATACTGCAAAATGAAATGACTATCATATGGGGGTAGTCTTTCTGTGAAATTAATGCGAATTTTCTGTTACGGATTCAAGAATCTGTAATTTTTACGGTCAGAGATACTGTCGTCTACGAATCAGAGTTGCAGTGACTGACAGTAATGCGTGGAGTGCTCTGATATTCTAAATGTATTGTCACGCTGTTCGCTTGATTTTGTGGGGCATTACACCTTTAATCAAACTAAGCATTACTAATGTTCACTGTTCACTTTTGAACACTCGAATGTTTCGTCAAGCGATAACAGTTTGGAGATACAATTTCGTTTTTATATACTCCTTCAACATGGAGGACAAATTTCGCAACAGAATGTTGCGGACCCATGTTCACTTATTATTACCGATGGGTTTCACTAAGTGGATTGTGAAACTTTCATTAATTCATGCAGTGGTATCTATCTGTAAAGGTCATTAAAAATTTAGATTTATGTAGTACACTAGAGAGTAACAGAACGAAAGTAGCACGATTAGTGAAAAGTATTCTCGTGGCAATTTTGTAGAATGAACCAAGGATAAAATGTATCACGAATCAAAGACTCTGTGTGACGTGACCAAAATTTAAACGCTTATATATATAAAACTTTATCTAAAACGTAGTAGAGTGCGCATTCACCTAGAGAAGGTCTCTACAGCAAAACTAATTAGGTACAACTGAGTGCTTTGGAAGGCAATAGAATGCACCCCTTTGATTCACATCTACAAAAGAAGGCATAATGCTATCCAAACTAACTGTTAAGAGATGATAGCATAACACACTTTTGGTTTCAGTAATCAGTAGGTGCATACTTGACAAGAAAAAGACAGAATAAAATGGCCAACGTTCTACTTGACTGATACCTTATGGCATCGTTTGTTAAACAGTCTTGTGTATCATTGATAGGTCTATCAGTTCGGGTAACAGTATCCAAATCTGCTGGGGTCAAGGTCTCACCGTGATGACTTGTCTGATTTTCTTACCTATACATTAATTTTGACCTTCATGAAACCGCCAACTTCAGTCGTTCATGACCAAAAATATTCCACTGTTATCGGGTTCTATAGAATTTTTTGTTCCTGTATTCATACTGTCTTCAAAAATCATGTGTATATTTTTATTGTTCTTCAACCTGCATCAACGTGGATAATTGGAAATTATAGCCTAGGAATTATGCTTGCAGCCAAAATAGAAAGGAACATAACCACTTCCATTAGTGGACTTAAATAGAACAACAAGAGAACAAATAGCTGGGTGTTTTCCTGAGCATCATACCTACATTATGAAATAAACGAATATGTAACTACTTGTAAGTTTCCACGTGACGATGCACAGACCGAGAGGCGTGACTAAAGGAATCAGAGAAACGAAAGAACACAAAAGTCAGAACGAGATTGGGTATAGTCTCTATCTGAGAAGTAGTGACGTTGCCTTTGAGTATACAAAGAGAAATTTGACGTTTGATAGTCAGCGTTTACCCAGACTGGAAGTTAAGTCTCCGGTAAATTCAAAAACTACTAGATAGTGTGCTGTAAACTTTGGCTCTGTGTCCTATTTTGGTAAGGCGCTTTGCCGTGGTTAATGATGGATGTCTTGCATCAACCTATATGCGAACGCTCACAGTATCCTTTTGTGTTTCTAAATGTTTGGGAACATACAATTTGATGATAAAAGCCAGTTGTCGGCTTGTCTGTCTTGTGCAGCCCATACTAAAGCTGTACGTGTAATTGTATAAACAGTAGAAAGTGACGGACGTGGAGTGTTTTGCTGGTTGCCTGGGAGACTGATGACGTTAAAGTATTCTATTATATACCTAAATCTACAACGGGGTAGGTTCTGGTTACGGTGGTTGTTGTACTGTTCTATGTCAGTACGAACCATCGATCACCAGGAAACGGAAATTCTAAGTACACTGTCTTCTTGGGTACTGCTAGTACCTGTGTTGTATAACAGGGGGCCTCGTTTGTGTGTACATTCGGGAACTAAAAAGGCAAACCTGAACGAGAGGAAGACGATGGATCAGATTCGACTATCAGAATAGTGTGTACGCACTATGGGGGAAGTGCCATCAGAGTAAATGCCAACGTACTCCCAATGTGTGTGAATGCATGTCAGCCGTGCACATGAGTGTACATGTTCCCGGTTCTATGTTTTAACGTAATCTGTACGGTAGTTCGTGCAATAAACAACTTTGCACGTCAAGCGTCTTTTGCTTTTTTTGCAATTCTCCAAAACTTACTGATGAATTTTACGGTTAACCGTTAACCCGTAAGATTTTCGTTAACGCATGTCCTACGTGATCCATGAAAGATTGTTCTTATCGGATGGTCTCTACATTGAAAATGACCCAGTATCTCAATGTACCTACCCCGTCTTGCCTATTTCGGCTTCCTGTACACAAATCTTGTTTTTGTGGCAACTTCAACAGTGTTCTATCGCGAATGTAAGAGTCAGATATGGTTAAACATTAGTATGGTGCTGCAGCAAGTAGGACGATTGTATGTTAGAAACTGTTGGTTACAGCAAGTAGACACATGTGTACGGCAAGAGGGCGGACTGTACATTGGCAACACACAAACGTCAACAAGGTAAAGATCAACTGTCCAATCAGGAAGGTCACATGACCCAATCCAATCAGATATAGACAAATGCAAGATTGATGGAACACTGTGGTATCGTGAACAGTGAATCATGCATCAGGGTCCCCTTCGCAAACACGCCCACGCTTGAGAGGGCAAGGCAAATAACAACCAATCGTTTTGTTCGACCCAGTTAGCGTAGGGTTGGGCTGAGCCTGATTCGAATTTAAGAATAGTCTGGTCGAAACACAGACATGGTATTGTGTACATAGCTTTTGTACAGCGCTGACAGTGATAAGCATTCACATTCTTGGATAATGGGGACGTCCCATAGAAACGGTTCCAATCCGTCGTAACGTAGTTTAACTGTCGAAAGACAATATCGGGAATTTCAACTGCACATTGTGTGCACAAAATTAAAAGTGATTTCACTTCAGTCATTGGGACAGAAAAAATAACTTCCGCTGTTTTTTGAAGAAATTATTTTATTCCTTTGATGTAACATCTTCACACACTAACATCCATCAGCTGTCACGTACATTATCCAAACAGGACAGAGTCAAAGTTAATGATACATTTTCTGTGGACCACCATTTATATCCTAGAAATTAGTTACTTTTCTCTATCCGATCACATTGTTAAGAATATTGTACCGGAGAACATGACCTGCATTGTTTTATCCAGAACGTGATGTTTCATTTGTGCACTATTGGTTTGCTAGAGGATGTAGTGTACCAGATTTTCCATAACAAATTAAAACACGATTATACTGAACTTGACTAGACTGATTACAAACGAACGAACCAAATCGAAGGCGGATAGATTTCTGTGAAGAATACAACCTTAGAACATGAGTGCCATTTACAAGTGTCCTTAGCTGGCTTCCAGCACAACTAATCTGATCACGACCGAGATGTTTGAGTCGAGTTTGAGTCCTATCTTCAAAGTCTATGCTTGCCAACAGCTAACCATATATACAAAAACGAAAGTTTTGTAAAATTTGGTCTGTTCTCTAACTCTGAAGACAGATTAATCCGGTTTTAACCAACCGATTAGTTTATACTGAGAGAACTTGGAATGAAGTTTAGTTATTTTATAAACGAATTTTCAAGCTTAAACTACTGGTCCATTCTTGCTATGTTTTACAGTGTTATTCAGAATGTTATTGAAAATCCTCCGAGACAGCGATATATTGTGGTAAAAGATGAGAGTTCGAACACATTGGCGGATATTGTACATGTAAGTCTTTCACTCCTGAAATAAGCTACGTGTTTCGTCATCTATTGCTGTGAACTAAACTATGAAGAGAATATAAGTACAGAAAAAAACAAGCACGTTACATACCAATGATCGATTCGATAAATCGATTATGGAAATCTTTTTTTAAAGTTAGATGATAACTGATAAGTGTCTTGGTTGCAACAGAGATAGCCTACCACATTAACTTGATACACAAATGCATAATGAAGGTAATTATACAACTGTTTCGAAACCGGACCTCTTCTCATATGTGTGTGCAAAATGTTTGCAGAGTATTGCAAGATCCGTTCGATTCATTCTGATATATTCGAGTTACTTTAGTTGGAGCCATTAACCAGGAATATCCCCCCTTGAACCTCATGATAAATGACAAGTCGGCAACACAGAACGTTCTGAGATTGAACCTTAATCCATGTCGAAGGAAGGAAACCAGTATGATAGGTTAGCCATCATATGAGTCACATAGTCCCAACATATCGGTCAACTTGACCATGAGACGTCTACTGTTATGTCTTGCCACGGCCTTAACAAAATTCATTGACCGCATTTTAGAGGTAGCAATATTTGCTGGTGTTGCAAGTTACTGTCTTATCTCACAGGTTCTTGCATTTATAGTCTTTGAGACCCTCTGCTTTGACAAACCTGCTAACACATACCCGAAACTTGTCAGGTAATTCAAGTTGAACTGGGTAACGAATCGATTTCTCTTCGCCGTCGTTTTCATGCAAGTAAACCACTACCGTTGTCGTATGACAGGCAGTTTCGTTGTGAGTAGTATACTACTCACAAGTAGTATGTTACCCACAGGCAACGTTCAGGAACAAAAGGGCAAGCTGCGAAGGCCAGGAAGACGGAGGACAAGGTGAGACTATCGAAATAGTGTGTACGCGCTCGGCAGAAGTACCACCAAGGCGAATGACAATGATGGATGTGAATGCATATATAACTTGCAAATGAGTATACGCGTTTGTGGTTTGATTTTTGGCATGACCTATACGGGCGTCTGTGCAATAAACGAATTCTCAGGCCAAGTGTCTTCTGCGGTCACGATACCGTATTAATGAACCATCCAAGAATGTAAAGTACTGTGTGCTACTGTTTTAGTCGGCGATTTTTTTTATAACAAGCACAGAGGGTGTGTGTGTACTACTTTTGCAATAGATTAAAAGTGTGAGCTGCTCAACTAGCTGGAGAGGAAGATATGTACGGTACTCAGTGTACTGCTGGCACATTAATCTACCTAGCCAGTTCTATGGATTGAAAACGTTAGCAACCAGAGTTATTGCAGATCCCATATAATTACTGCAGAGATAACTACACACCAAGTGCTTCTTGAATGCATCCGGAGGTGAAAACTTTGTCATTTGTTATATAGTCGAGATTTTTAAATATCTCTTGACTTTAATGTTTTTTCACAGCGTACACATTAGCTCGAGTTCTGTGTTTCAACAAACAAAGATAAGCAGTTGAAGATTTCGACGCTATAAACTGAACACCACCCACCGTTGATTGCCACTTTTGTATTCAGGTTGATTTCCTAGCTAGCTTATTTCGAAAAGATGCACCGGTCTCGAGTATAACCTTAGCTGAAGTTCATTAGTAGTGTATAATCCTGCCAAAGCCGGACTTTAAGCACAACTTGGGTAGCTTAATGAAGTCATACATTCCGATCTGATGCCAAGGTTCTAACCTTGAAGTTATTGATTGACGTTAAGCGACGGTTGGCAAGTTTCTTACTGAAGTGATCAGGGAATCTGATCAGATGTGACTGAATATTTATATGTGGTTATTCTGTAGTGCCCAAATGTCAGTCGAGGCGATGAATGTGTGACCGAAGTTCTACTCCCGATAGTAGCAAGCATAGTCACTGCTGACGGACTCATACAAAAACGAAACTCTCTTCGAAAGAGGCTGACTGAAAAGTCTATGAGAGTGTTAAGGCGTTAGAGGATGTTGTGGAAAAACGAACCCTCATATATGACTCGTACAGGATCAATTAACATTTGCAAACATCTTGGTAAGTTTACTCTGAACCATTGTCTCCATCCACTGTCAAGTGGGTGGTAGAAATGAGAACAAAAATATACAGAAAAATTAAAGATTTCTGATTTTTTCAAAAACAAACGAATTGTATCAACCCTTCTGATTGAACCCAAAAATTAATCGACCAATGCCAGTTTTAGACCTTCCTGACCAAGACTAATTTGACTATCCCTTAATCGCAAAATTCCTTACAAGGACACGTTCATTGAGGGCCAGATGTGGAAAATTCAGTGAAATGTTTGGACCGATGGACATTACAATTTTATACGGATTATTTAGTGCTTACCAACATTTGCCTGAAATGTATGTATTTACAAGACTACTTAGGTACTGTTACAGAAAAACACAGCAGGCAGAAGGAAGGAACAAATGTTGCACCGTTAGTCCTCCGGGACTCTGTGGTCTAAAAGGCAAGTGTTTCGGAGTATATAACCTTAGTTCGACGCTGTTAGTTACAACCGCCACTGAGAAAGTTAGTAAGTGCTTATTTCTGTGACTTGGCATGACCCTGAATATCGAATCACAGTGGGTGCCCTAACACGTTCATATATTTTCTGCATCACTTCGTTCCTATTGCAAAAATCAATACACAGGCTTACTTGAATAGTTTATTTAGACTCAGACAATTAAATCATTTATTCAGCACTCAAAATACTGTGAATTGTAAACGAACTTATGACCCCCTACTACACGAATTCCGGAGATGAGATGGAAACCATCAAATACATATTAATTTTAAATGACACCGTTTTCAACACAATATTTTTATGTTAGCTTTTGTCAAATTGACGATATTCCGTTCTTTGGCAATATTAGGTTTACAATCAGAACTCTAGAAATGATAATCTGTTGTCATTCTAGAATTTAATGTAGACTTTTACTGCTTGAATTCGGCACAATTTTGTAGGCGATTGCAACCCAGCTGTCAACTGGTGAAGTACTTCATCTACCCACAAGAGAACTGGTCAACGCGGAACAACTTCCGGTAAGTTGTGACGTGTTAACATCTTTACGTGTACAATGCAAACGTTGGATATGGATTCACTCCACCAAAATTACGATCACTGTTAAATGTGATGCAGTTGAGGTGACGTGGGCGATTATCAGACCATCACATAGTTAATAAAACAGTGTTTATTTACAAACTGTTTTAAGGAGTTGTTAGTTTTGGGACTAAATAGAAGAAAAAGATGCATTATGAGATATTAGAAACATACACTAAACTGTCTCCACTGGTTTACGCAAATTTAGCTAAGTAACGCGTCATCCGTTAAATTTCAAAGAGTGAATTTTTAGTCCCAAAAATTCAAATGAGTTGTTCGCGTTAAGGATAGTATTCATCTGACGTTTAGTTAGGTTCGCATGTTCTGCCTTCTATTGCTATTATATATCAATCGCTTGGTGATTCACCTTTTCCCATGGTGCATGTGTACACGTTGTTCTCATCACATCACTTTCAGTTCTACATGTTATTTCAGTGGGCTCTGATGTTCCATTTGTAAAACACTGTCGAAATGCGATGTTGTCTTCACATAGAAAAACTTACAACGAGATCATAGCTTGTAGCACGGTTGAATTTGTCTAGGCTGAGATTTCAACTGGCTTTGGCTCAGTCAGGAAACTTCACGAAAGCATCTCGTTCTTCGCTGTCCTAGTCCACAAAAAAGTCAAAGAACACAATGAATCTGATCTCAGTTTCGGTTCGACCAACAATTGTCACATTTACTTGAACGTCCATAGAATAATGAGCATGGTCGTATCAACTCTCTTTTGAAAGTGAACGGGTCAGAGGGGGAAAATGATCTTATCAACAGATGGCTCTTCATCATACTTTTGAGAAGAACGTGAGTAAAAAAGTGGATGGTTTTGAGATAGACGATTGGGAGGAATCAACGAACACCAACAGCGATACCAAACAGACTATGGCTCGGAAAGAAAATAGGTAACGAGTTACGTCCAATCAAGCAAGCCTGAGTTTGCAACAATCAAACGAATGGCAATACCTGTGGAAAGGTTAAAGTACCACAAGTTAACCGGAATGTTATTGATAGCCAGACAGTGTACCACGCTAGATGAGTTTTTCGAATATATGCATCAAACTTGCATTTAACTCAGTCATTCACGGATGTGAGTTTGACAGACTCAGTTAAAGCACTCAGAGGTGAACGTCCCCGGACGCCTAATGGGCACAATTCAAGTAACTGCATTGATCCCACAGCTTAGACGAGCTACTCCTGAGTTGTTGAGTTGTGCCAAGGATAAGCGCATGTGTTATGCTGCGTCCGCTAAAGTCTCCTTCTAACCAAGGCATTAAAAGACATGTCGTCGTACCAAATTTTAGAAGCGAAACAAGCCAGTTCGAATCAGGGATACAATTATTGTCAATCCTGTAGCCTATTGATTGTTAAACCACACAGTAATGAGACAAATCAACCTGTTCAGTTTCAAGAATTAGAAGCCAAACATTCATCCACGTTTCACCCGTAGTCTGGGGTCATCAATACAACAATATGATCTAAGAATAACGCATTTAGAACTTTTAAAAAACAAAGTTAGTAAGAAACTAACACGTATAAGGGGGTTTCACATCAAATGATGGCCGTTCGCCGACGTTTCACAATGGCCCGCTGGGTCTGTGTTTGATATGGGTAAGCCTGTATGTATCTGTAAATGTAAGCCCGTGTGATTATGTGCATCGATAAGGCCACTTCTGGTGTGTCGGTAAAACATGGAAAATTGTCCCGATTTAAAAACCTAGAGGACGACAGACTCAGTACACTAGTCCATTTTAGTGATTCCGTAGAGCTGCCCCATCTTAAAAGAGATAAATATATCTCAACAGGTACAGTAAAAAAAAACCTCAGATCTGTCATTCAAGAGGCCGTCAAAAAAGACCAAATTAGCAATCATGCAGTATGGGACGCTGGAAGCGTTGAAATTTCACAGAATACGTTGGTAAATACTTTATTCTTGTTAGGATATCTCTCAATCGACCCTCAGGTGTTCGTACGGAATGAAGAGGTAAAAGACAGATTTGTCAACAGAGATGACCTTTTGAATCCATCAGTCATTGAGCAAAAGAAGAAACGGCAGTGTTGTTGGTTGTTCAACCTTAAACAAGGAGTTTTTAAACTATATATCTTCCATTCTCCAAATTCTGTGTAACACTGTTGTATTAGTTTCAGAAACTAATACGAATTATGTCGTCTAGGATGACAGCAATTACTAGGTTTTCTACGGGGAAACTAATGGGTTCTCAAGTAAAGACAGTAGATCACTTACGCTGGCACAAATACACAAAACGACAAATACACCAAACAATTAAAGTCTAAACTTTGTTAACCTGACAAATACACTGCAAAGCCGAGTGTTTCATAGTTGCGAAAGATTTTACATTTATTCATAACACGCAGGGCTTTATAGAGACATTAGTAGACTGACTGTCGTTGCTCGAACGACTAAATCAATGCATTCAGAATGTGTTACGCAAAAGACAAGATGGCTGCCATTATCTCACTGTTAGTTAGACTCTACTCACTATTCACCACACTATTCAGGTAGATTGTTTTGACTGATTCCTCTTGGTAGGAAGCACTGGGTTGGAAGGTCTATCTTGACAGGTTGCAGAAATCAATTGGACTTAGCCGAATGGCATCTGTGTGTTTTATCAAAACGGTCGCCTGTCTGGCAAGCACCTAAATCGAGCTTCAATTATAACAAGAGCTAAACTCAAGTCCAGTGCTTCCTTTAAAAGGACCAGAGTGGACACTATCTAGCTGTGTGAAATGCAATCAAACATGTCGGTAATGTCGAATTTACGTCAGTCAAAAATCCGACCGGCGGCAAATAATGTGAAGTGTAATGAATCTGGCAACCTGTTGTGTGAGTTAAAGAAACCAGGATGGTTTCATTAGCTGATCCAAATTTCATTTTTAAACTTAGTTTACTTGACTTAGACTTTGGCTGTAAACTGAATTTATTTACATATCAATTAGAAAAAGTTTATCATGAGAAAACATGCATGACTGGCTACAAAATTTCGACGAAAAGAGAGTAGAAAACAGTAGATAAAGAAAACACTGGACCGAAGCACATACAAAGATATCGTCTCTAGAGAATTTCATTGATATAAGGTTAACTAATGAAGAAATTCGGTTACTTTGAACATGTTTCTGGTAGCCGATTTCGAGGTAGTGGTAGAGAACAATGTAGATTAACGATTCAGTTGAACAAATGACGTCCATAACAGGTGTGTTTGTTTGCTCAGATTTATAATTCAAGACGTTTAACCAATTTTTATCCGGCTTGGTCTTATTTGTACTTTCAGTGAAACTCAGAATTGTTGTTCATTACCGATACCTTGTTTAGAGCAAGTCAGTATTGATTGTATTGATCCACATTACATTTAATAATGAGCCATGATCGCCTAGTCCTGATTCCTATTTGTTGCGATGGTGATAAGATATTTTTTATGTCCATAAGTGATTACCATTAGCAGTATGATAAAACAATAGAAATAGCACCCGACTAAATGGAAAATTAGACTTATTCCAGTCAGCAATGAACCTATTCTGATTCTCCGCCGTCAATATGGAAGGAAAGGTTGATTCGTGGCAAACAATGTGCAAAGGTTTGGTTTATATAAGTGTGACAAGTAATTTGTTGCGAGTTTATTTTGCTCAGCGTTAGAATAGGTCAACATGTATGAGTGATCTATTTATATCACCGGACCATATCGATATTATTATTTTTAATGTCTTAGCAAACCACACTCGATCAACTCACCATGGATTTGAAAATTGAATCGGCTACAATCAAGGAGGAAATGCAAATTCGATGGGTTAGCGAAAACGGGATTGTAGACAGCATGCCTAAATTGGCGACGGAGTTTATTGAAACACACAATCTGAAGGTGAGTTGTAAGTATTCTGAATTTATCCGTCTTTAAAACTAGTTCCGTTACTTCATACGTGAAATATGCCGCGTGCTCTGGTTTACATCTGACAGTCTGTCCAGTTGGGTGGGACAACGAGATCTAGTCAACAATTGTCGAGCGACTTGTTATGGTTGTGCATGACAAACTCAGTTATCACAATATTGATACGTCAGATGAAGTTGTACGGTCCATCCACGTTACGTTCATGCATGTGCATGTGCATACACACACGGTTGGCGGCATCCGAAACGGATTAGCCTGTCACAGTGACCGAAGCGAAAGTACGCCTGCGCTATAAACCATCACCGTAAGTGGCTTGCGCTGAACCACTTGCAGTTCCACTCACACACCACGTATCCGGTGTAAACCCGAAGGAATAAGA